>JBCAUI010070660.1:0-19989 GCA_038406195.1 Haplosyllis anthogorgicola | reverse complement strand
AAAACAAATATGGCTGCCATTTTGAGAATAATGGTCACAGCAACATAATTTTTGCTAGGCTTTGAGATAGGACATAGATGCATATGTGTGCAAGATATGAAGTCTCTGTGATCAATAGTGTGCTCAGGGTAGCTGTGCACAGACAATGATGATGACAACACTGACAACAATGATGACAACAACGACAGACAACAGACAATTCATGATTCTATAGGCTCTTTGGCAATTATGCCAAATAAGCCAAAAACCCATAAGATTAAATAAATAGTACAATACTAGGCTTAAGAGTAAGGGAAGGTAAGTGGGTGCCATTGCCCTATTAATAGAAAACCTCTCCACATATACATTCAGTGCAAAGAAATAAGAACTGAAAATTATCAATGTAGTCAAGGGATCAATTCCAAAATAGTTTCTACAACAAAGGCAAACTTATTTAACATTCCAGTAAAACTAAACAGGTTAACAAACGATTCTGCAAAGAATATTTTCTAAACGTTCCAATTAGTGTCCAGTTGCACCTTAAGGAATCTAATGCACAAATGCTTGTCCCCATGCATGTTTATTAGGTGGAAGATGGGCTGGGAAGCTTAGCACACAAACTTACATCGTTTTGTCTGAGTTGTGGCTGTACAATAAGGAAGCGTTGTCGCCCTTCCTCGTCAAGCGAGTAGTCTTCCTGGCTGGGGTCGTATCTGTAGCTTGTGTTGTGCACTGGACCGGGGGAGCGTCGTCCTGCGCTGTACGGGGACCTCCGACCGCTTCCGTAGCCCGGCGACCGTCGTCCGGGCAAGTTCTCCCGACTGACGTCAAGAGTGTTACGACTTGCTTCCAACTGTCCCCTGCTTCCAATGGACCCACTGTGTGGGGGAAAGAGGCCGCGCTGATCCAGTCTCTGTAAAAGATTATCAGCACTGACACTACTAGAACCTGGAGGGAAAGCCATGTTGCTAGTAGAGCCTGTCCCGTAAAAACTGCCTCGGTTTTCTGGAGGGATATCACATTCAAAACTAGCGTTTAGAGATCTGGCCTGGTACTCAGTCATCATTCTACTGACGTCTGGATCAGCTTCATCTATTTCACTAATGTCTAGGTCATCTTCAGTGTCTGTGTATGAAGTGACACTGCTAGTCCTGTCATCGAAATGTTCCTCCTTTACATATCCGATATTGATAATATCCATGGCCATATACAATTCCTCAATAGTAGCAGAAGGGCCCCTTTTCGCCCACCATCTTTTCATGAGATCCTGCACTTGTTCTGTGAGCTGACCAGGGTGCTTAAGTTGTATGTCCTTTATCATTCTGATCGTTTCAGAGTCACTTAAGATCCCTTCAAAAAGCACCCATGCAAGATCCTTCCAGTTGCTGCCAACTTTGAAGAAGAGCACCATTTGTCGACCAGGAGAGAAAGGTCTATCTGATAATTCGTAGTCACTATCATTTAATGCAGAGCTTGATGTGCGCTGTGCACCAAGTGAGGACGAGGAGGCCAAATGTTTTATTTTTCTCAAGGAACGACCCCTTGCGATCACCCATTGAGGGGGGAGGAAAACATCATCAGATGTCATTTCATACGAAATTTTGTCAGTAATTCTGGCAGGAGGAGCTTGCCCTTCTGGTAGAACGGCCAGTTTCATTGTCTTGGACTTCTGCACTGTTTTCTTATCAACCTTTTCCATCCATATTTTGGCGGTTATGTCATATTGACTAAAGTCTACAGGCCCTGGTTCGGTTATCCTGGGAGCTTTGTCCTTTTTCCTTTTCTTCTTTTTACTCTCTACGATCTTGACTTTTTTGCTGCCAGGGGAGACGGGAGTGAAGGCGCTCGGCTTATGTGCTCTTTTGGCGTGATCGTGAGGAATGTAGTGTCTGGGGCCCTGTTGACGATGTGGTATTCCTGATACTCCCTCACGGGTCATGCTGTTGCCTCTGCTTGTATCCATACTCTGATCCATGGTCATATCCTCTGTATCAGCATCAGCTTCAGAATCTGTTAATACTTGGGGCTGTGATTCAGCCCACATCTTTCCCACCAATGCACTGTCATCGTAGCGACTAGAACTGTTATCTCCCACGGTAGACCTTTGTCTGGTCTCTGGTTTGGAGGTACTGGGCTTGTACACTCCCCTTGTGTACACAATTGGGCGATCCTCACTTTGTTCCCAGACTGGACGTCTTGGTTTCAGTTTGGGTTGGTAGTTCAGTTCTGTTGCAATTGTATCCATAGCTACTTCCTGTAGAGTCCTGCTGGCCTCAGCTTTGTTCTTTGGACCTTCCATGTCAAACATCTCAGCTTCACTGTGAATGTTCACATCATCGTCATTGAGGTTGTCCTCAAAGCTGATGGATTTCGCGCTTCTGCGCTTCGAAAATGCCTCTGAATCGGAAACTGCACCGGAATTCCTGTGGGCTGCAAAGATAAAAATAACATGGACGTTATGCATCGTCTTCACTGCAACTGGGCTCAGCACGGTGTCCTTGCAAGATTTGAAATTTCAACAATAGTAACCATTAATGCGAAGTACATTTTACTTGTTATTCTACAAATTTGATTTGAACAGCTACGTTATCTGAACGACTTACCATTAGCAGGCCTTTTTGGTTTTGATCTTCTAGATGCACCCCAGCGTCCCCTCTGGAATGGTTCCTGAGACTGTTGTAGCTCCTCTTGTTCTTGCTGTGGGTGTCCAGTGCCCATTACAACTACTTCAGTGTGCGCTCTGTTGGCTGCATTTACACCTTGCTCTTGTAGCCACTTCGGGTCTGGTCTGTGTTGCGAGCCCCACATAGTAGCAATTGTAGCCTCATCGTCTGCCATGGACTTCTGGGGTTCTCTTCTGTTATCTTGCATTGGAGATCCATACACGGGTTTTGGACGACGGATTGGGCTTCCAGTTTCTGGTGCATTCGAAATATATTGTGAACTGTGAGGTTGGTTATGACGCCCTCTTGTCCCTTCCTCCATTCTTGCTCTCTTTTGATCTTCTATGGAGGAAGTGACGGAGCTAAACGCAGCTTCTTGAAATACACGTTGTTCATCATATGGCTGAGTACCTCCCATTGCTGGTTGACCAATAAGTTGAGTCTGTTGTTGACTTTGTGGTGCTTGTCGTTTGGACTTTCCCCATCTCGCTGCGCCCTCCTCCATGGGCGGGGGCTGATTCCGCTGCTGCCTTGAGATGTCGTCATCCATGTTGGCGACCTCTTCCAACTGCGGTGCTGCTTCCTCTTCTGACATAGACACCAAGAGTCTTTGCATTTCGCTTTCTCTTTCTTCGCGTTCTTTCCACATTTTTGATACAGTTTCAGCATCATCAGCCATTGGGTAGCTCCTGCCCTCGTCCCTTCCTAGGTCCCTCTGTTGGTCCCTTTGAACTGGACCAGTTTGACCCATTCTTTGAGGGTCCGATCTATCAGCCGGATACCTAGCCTTATGTTCTTGTTGAGGTGGGTATCCAGCAACATAACGTTCTTCATCTCGGGATGAGCGTTTTTGTCTATGGTATTCATTTTGGGTGGATGGTTCAGGCTGATGGGATCTGTATTGCCCAGAAGGATCACCGTACTGTTCTCTGTTTACCTGATCCACCTGCCGACCCTCCTGATCTTGGCACGTCTGTGGTGGACCTTGTTGTTGGACCCAGAGCTGAGCGGCTAGATCCGCACTCGTTGGTTGTCCTTGTACAGATCTCTCAACATGTATCGGCATGCCTTCATGGTCGTACGCACCAGGACTGATGCATTGTTCAGCAATTTCATCATCAAGATTTGTTTCACCTGGACGCCCTCCCTGAGGTCTGCGTTCACGTTGGACATATCTTGGTTGCTCAGAAGCATTACTGTATTGTCCCCTGTTTGTCTCCTCTATTCTAGCTCTACGCTGATCTTCTATTGTTGACGTAACAGAGCTTAATGCAGCTTCTTGGAATGATTGTTGGCCTTGCTGGACATCATAACTAGGTTGACCGGATCCAGTTTGATGTTCAGGATAACCTTGCACTTGCTGCTGGCCTTGCTGTATCGCACCTTGAGCATGCATTTGTACTTGGTCTGGATGTTGTTGTTGCTGCTCAACAAATGATTCTTCATCTGTGTCACCCTCGACGTAAGGAACGGCGCCATACAGACCTTCTTCAGACTTCTTTCCTTTTCGTCTGCTAAAGAAGCCAGCCTTTCTACCCGACTCTCTCACGGTATCACTTCTTTCTATGTTAGAACCCGAAGGAGCTCCCATTACAGTGGCAAGGATGCCATGTGGTGTTTGCGGTGTACCAGGGGAAGTTTCAGGCGTTGTAATATCGGGTGTTACTACATTAACCTGTATGGGGCCTTGATGACTGTATGGCTGTTGGCCTGCGGGGCCACCAACGTCTATGGGCCTTTCCCCACTAAATGGCTGACCAGAAGACCCTGGTTGTTGCCCAGGATGTATCGCAACTTGAGGACGACCTGATGTGTCATTGTCGACATCTTTTCTCCTACCAAACAAACCCTTCTTTTTCTTTTTACTCTCGCCATCTGACTTGTATTCCCCATCTGATTTACCACCAGTAGAGGATTCAGATGACCTCTCTTGTTTGTCTTTCTTTTTTCGACTTGATCCAAAGCTAAAGAAACCTCCCCTCTTTTTCTTTTCTGGCTCAGCCAAAAGATGGCTGGGTATTTTTTGTTCAGTGGGAGCAACAGGTTGGGTATCCCTAATTTCACGCTGGTCATAACGAGAGGGATCAATCTGAGAATCATAACCAGGTGCATATTGTTGATTTGGATGGGGATAGCCTTGCTGACCGTATTGTTGTTGTTGTTGTTGTTGCTGTTGCTGCTGCTGTTGTTGTTGAGATCTAACTTGTGGTCCACCCATCTGTCTTCTTCCTTTTACCCTTTGTTGTCCAGGTGGTGGAACCTGTTCAACTGGACTGCGCTGCGAGTCTACATATTGCTGCATGTTAAGCAATGCTTCTACTTGTGCAATCTGAGCTAAACGTTCTCTTTCCATCATCTCTTGGTGTATTGCAGCCTGTCTAGCACGTTCTTCGTCTTCTGGATTTATTCGCTTGGCCGCTTCTGCCTTTTGTTTTGCGGCCAGTAGAGCTGCTTGTTTTTTGGCCTGTTTTTGTTGCCTTCTTTCATCAGCAGCAGCACTGATCTGCGCTACTTCGTCGTCCTCACTGCTTGAGATGCCTTCCTTGCTTTCTTCGACATGGACATTTACATCATCATGCTGTTCGATTTGTTGGCTTCTGGGTACGATGTCCTGTGCACTGGAAGCTAATTGTTCGTCTTGAGGGATGCTTCTCCCCTCTTCATCCCCTGCCATGCGCGGACGTGGCCTACGCCGTCTGGACCCTGGCTCCTCATCGTAACTTTCGCTATCTAAATCTTGTATCTCTGACGTCTGTTGTTTTGGAGGGGATGGTGGTCGTTCAGTTGGTCTATCAATGTGTCTATTTGTGGCTGCGGTCTCCGAACTGTCTGGATCAATTGCAGCACCAGTAGCGGTAGTGCCAGGAACCACGGATCCTTTCGCCCTGCCCCACTTTCTCGCGCCAGGTTCCCGATCGTAGCTTTCCAGAAATTCATCTTTGTCGGCATCAGCTTCTGATTGCGATTCTCTACGAGGATGTTCACCTTCAATTCCACTCGATCTGTTCTGTATTCCTCGCCCAAAATTTTCGAATTCTTGAGGTTCTTCTACTGTTACACTATCACTCGGTTGACCGGTCGCTGGTTCTCCTGGGATGCTGTCACCTTGTACGGTTTTTCCTTCTGGGCGTGTCATTTGTCTTTCAGTGGATCTGCCCTTTTCCTTTGGTATACGTCGGCTAGGTTCCTGGTCGTAAGCTTCTGACATATCACTCTCAGACTGTTCCTCAAGAGTGTCAAGAACAGCAAGGCTCATTTTTGGGGTGACCCGACCAGTCTTGCCTTGGTTGGAAGACTTGGGTTGCTGACTGAAGTTGGAGGAAACCTGTTGTGCCACTGGACACGAAGGCTGTTTACTCGATGTGTTGTCAGGGATGGGGTGGATGACCTTGGGTCGGGGAGGTTTCTTTTTCTTAGGCTCCTCTATTATAAACTCAGGATCTATGGGAATAGTTTCTACTTCAGATTCAATAGAATGTCTATTTTTCCTGGGTTGATCACCAATTAATTTAGGCTTAGGCGGTCTGTGAATATCAAAGGATTCTTCAACGACCTTGGGACCCTCACCATAAGACTGAGCCTCTCTATCCTCATCAAAATCTGTTGAGCTTTTACTCGTATTCATTTCGTCTAATTCAACTATTTCTGCTTGAGGTGCCAGGGAGCTTTTCACCGTATTGATGGTAACGGTTTCACTCGCAGTTACTTGCTGCTCTGCAACGACTGTATCGTAACTTTCTGCAGTGGGCTCCGACATTTTCAAGTTCTTTTTGAAAGATCCCTCGGAAACTGAGGAGCCTGCCTGCCTAGCTCTTATACCTGCTACCCTTTTCGTCTGTATATCACTTTCATCTGAATCAATGTAGTGAATCTCTGAAGTAATTTGAGCAATCTGGCTGGGCTGTCCTATTCCTACCATACCCCTTTCTATACCTGGTTGTAAAGCCTCATTAGCTACTTGTGGTCTGTAATCATTGGGATCAGTGACGGTATCTTCTGCTGCGAAGTTTTCTGTTGAAACCTGAGTCGGTTCTGCTTGCTGTACCCAATGTCCTACCCTAGCCCCACTTGGTTCTTCACCGTAGGTAACCATACTAGCCTCTAGCTGAGCTCTATGCTCTGCTTCAGCTGCATTTTCTTCCAGAGCATCTAGCAGAGCATCTATCTTTGGTTCTATTTTCCCAAAAGATTTGTATGGTTTGGGTAGTGGGCCCCTGAGTTTGAGAGCGGGATTAGGAGGAGCTGGCGTTTCCTCTACCGTTTCAGGGATTTCTTGATTTTCTATCTGATCAGGGGCTGATTCAGTTAATGGGGTTCCAGCTTCAGAATATTTAGACCAACGATCTGACGACTCTGATTTGCCTCGTCTGCTCAAACGTGAAAGCGAACCTGTCTCTACATCAGAACCTTCACTACAACTTTCTATTCCCTCAGGTTTGTGTAGCATAAACGCCTTTCTGGCGGAGCCTTTTGCACCCTTAGTGTAAGCCTTAGGTACTTCCCCAGTAACCCTCATGTTAAGACTACAGCTCCTACGACTATCGCTATCACTAAACATACTATCAGGAGTTTTGGCTCCCGCAGATCTTAAATCATCCTTTGGAGGTGAAATTTCAATAGCAACAGGCGACACAGTCTTGTGTCTCCTAATGTCTAATCTTCTACTACCTGGCTCTTCTTCATACTCGTACATTTGTTCCGCAGCAGTCTGCCCATGTTCAGTCGAGGACTGGACACCAGAATCGGACTGTGGTTGTTCGCTACTAACCTTATATGGCTCTGTAACTGTGGGGAGCTCCTGCTGAATGGTCGTGGTTCTTTGTGATACTTGAGTTGTTGTTCTGACGACCTGAGTCACTTGGTTTGGAGCTGTTCTTGGTGTCTGAGCAGCTGAACTTGGTTCACTACTGATGTCTACATCCCCGGCTATGGAGTAGTACTGATCATGCGATTCATATGGATGTTGTGATGCTTTTATGAGTGCCGGTGTTTGTTGGACAGCTTCTTCATCAGACTCTGATTCTTCTTCCTCTCCGTAACTGGAGTTGATCTGAGCTGAAGCCATGTAAGACGAGTCTCTGTCTGTGTTCTGACTCGTGTAGTCCATTCTTTTGGTTCTTCTTAGTGCGGATGGAGATCCCTCGTATTCCTGGATATCCGTGTGTTCCACGACCGCTGATTCTCCAGACTGAACCTTCCACTGGGACGCTTCTGGTGTAGCCACCATTTGGCTTCCGTCTTGACCTCTGTAGCTTTGATCGCGTTGGCTTTGACCCCATCTTGCTCCAGGTTGAGGTGGGGCATCTTGAGGTCTGTCGTCGCGTTGTAGATTTCTTTGAACTGGTTTCCTTGGGTTTTCTGGTGTGTTTTCCAGAGACCGTGTTTCCTGTTCCTTGAACATGGCCATTTTCTGAGAAAATGATTTGTATTGAGGTGATGCGTTGGGTGTTGTGTCGGGTGATGGTTCTACGTCCTCTTCATGTGACACACTACCATCGGCCAGAGCGACATGCATTGCCTGTGGCGGACTGGGCTGCAGCTGGGTCTGCTGCGGCTCAGGAGGGAGAGATAGGCCCTCGTTTCTCTGCTCTCTAGTTGGTGTTTTGCTCCTTTTCTGGGCCACAGGCTTTGTTTTAGGTTGTGGTTGCTCCACACCTTGTTGACTGGGACTCTCATTGTAAGAATCCTGAGCAGAATCTAAAGTTCTGTGACCCATTACCTCAAAAACCGAATGCTTAATAGCGTCGGTTACCATCTCCCTATCCGTTGAATGCACAGTGTATGATTGCTGAGATTCCATCTCTGTGCTATCATAAAACCCATTATAATCCTCACTGTAATCCTGTGCGTAGGAACTACTTCCTTGATACTGAGGGCTCTGACCATGCTGGTCATTTCTTCGCTGACTATCACCATACTGCCTCTGATCAGAGGGATCTTGGTGATGATGTCTTTGATTGTAGCGAGGTGGATCAATATGACGTTGATCAGGGTCATATTGTTCATCATAATCCCGATCATGTTGGTATTGTTGATCAGCATCCTGGCGTTCCTGATTGGCTTGATCTTGTTGCCGTTGTATCTGGTACTGCATACTCTGCGGATCTACTGATATCGATATTGGACCGCCACCATAAGACACCTCGATGGTACCAGGCTTTCCTGGAACGTGGTTCACTCTGATAGCCTCAGCATTCTGGTAGTGGGACTGCTGAGACTTGCTGTCTTGTTGATGTTGATGGGATGGCTGCTGTTGACCCCTGGCGTGGTCGTGAAATGTTGGCGAATTGCGTGATCCAACAGATGATGGAGTGTGAGATCGCTCGGCTGGAATCGGCCTCATGGAACTGATAGACCTGCTAGACGACCTTGGACTGGGACGTGGTCTCTCCTTTTTCAGCGCCAATGGACGGTAAGGTTTTTCCAACTCCAACGCGCTATGATCTAACACACTGCCCAATTCACTGTAGGTTTGTTCCTCGTAAGCTGCAAGCTGCTTTCTCTGTTCTTGTATTATGCGTTTCAATTCTGCATTCATATTAGAGGTGTCTGGAATACCTGTACTCATAGTCTGCACAGAACTTGTCAAACTTATGTCGTCACCATCGTCTTCATGCTGAGTGGCTGTGGTCCGCATCTTGTGAGGATCTGTCTGGATTGACGAACTGGACACTTGCTTGGGTTTAGGTTTCTTTTCTGGTTTGGCATACATCGGTTCACCTGGATCCTCCACATCATCATACATAGGATCATAATCATCTTCATACTGAGCCTGTGGTCTGTGCTGTTTTGGCCGTTGTTGCTGCTGTTGCCTGTTTTGCTGCCTCAGCGGTTGTGGAGGAGAAGGCTGCGGCTCTGGTTGCCTACTTTTCTGAACAGGCCTTTGGCGTACTTGTTCCCGACCCTGACCTGCTGATCTTGGTCTGGATTTACTGGGATAATCATCAAATACTGAGTCCATAGATTGAGAGAGTGTGGATTGAGATACGTAAGACATATTGTGGTGTCTCATTTCTCGACCTCTGTCTGGATGGCCATGTCTCAAATCATCTATGAGTCCATTTTCTGAGTACTTCCTCGGCCTGTGTATGTATAATTGACTTGATGCTGGCGTGAGATCCAGTTCGTTACGGAAGGACGCCAATGATGCTGACAGTGGCTGTTTGGGATTTAACATTGCGTTCTTTAATATTTGCTTCGTAACTGGATCAAAGTCTGGCACAACATCAATCGGTTTCAAATGTTCGTCATTTTCAGCAAACGGATTAGCACCGATGGCAAGCAGCAGCTCCACAATTCTCTGAAACTGGTTCATGGCAGCTAGATGGAGGGCTGTGTCTCCGTAGATATTTTTCTCATTGATAGAGGTTCTGTACTTGAGCAGCACTCTGGCTGTCTCATTGAAGTACTCCTTATCGCGCATTCTGTGTGGGTTGTACTGGTTAAGCACCACACAGTGAAGTGGCGTGTTGCCGTCGGAGTCCTTCTGGTTTGAGTCGGCATCAAACTGATCCAGTAGAGCCAGAACTGTCTCCACATGCCCATTCTCGGCAGCCAGATGTATTGGTGCTTTTTCTCGTTTGTCCGGATAACACGGAATTTTGATGTTGATGTTTCCAACATCGCGTGAACAGAAGAGTTGAATAAGGTGGATATGTCCCTCTTTGGCTGCTATGTGAGGAGGTATCGTTCCCCACTGTCCTTTCTGATAGACATCAGCATCGTATTTGAGTAACGAACGGACAAGTTGCAGATGTCCATAAAGAGTAGCGATATGCAGAGCAGCATTTCCCTTTCTGTCTGGAATGGAAGGATCGGCTCCTTTAGACAACAGCATTCTAACCATAACCTTGTCTGCCTTCTTTGTGGCAATATGCAGTGGGGTTTCATGGTTGTGGTCGCCAATATTTGGGTCTGCATTCGCATCGAGTAAGACTTGAACGGTATCAAAGTGACCCAAGTCAACAGCTATGTGCAGAGCAGTGACGATTTCTTTCCTCTTGCTGCTGAATATTGTGTGATGTATGAAGTTCGGGTCAGTTCCCTTCTCCATCATCCATCTGTAAGAATGTAAAATGTTTCTTCACTCTAGTGCACAGTATAATATTTTGTTTATTTATGACGAGAAAAATGTCAGGGTATGGAAAAAATTTTACTACCTTCTTAGAAATGCACTTACATCGGAATACACTGTGTTAGCAATGCAAAGCAAAATCACTTTGGCTCCGCATAAACTCACCTCATAATTTTCGGATCTTCCTGCCTGGCAGCCAATATCAGCGGACAGGCAAACTTCTTTGTTGGCTTGTGTTTTATATCCGATACACATAATTTCTGGATTTTGCTGTCCTGTGAAACAAATACAACAAAACTGTATAAATGTTTGGAATTAAAGTTTAATTAGTTGAGAAATAAATGCAAAGTATATCACAGTTCTATTAGCCAAGATGACACTTTCAATATTCGTACAACAGTGGGTCACTTTAACAGATGCTACAGGAAATCAGTAACCATGGTAAAGGTGAAATTAGTTATGAAATGAAAGTCATTAAATACATGAAAGTCATTAAATACGTACCGGCTTGAGATTTTTCTCAAGTATCTGTTTGAGACGTTGCAGATCATTCTCACGTATAGCGTTGAGAATGTCCGTCCCATAGTCCTTGATGACCGTGGTCACCCCCATCGTGTCGCCTCTCCGAATGTACGGGCACCGAAGTTCTCGAAGATTACTGTATACTAGAACAGACGATCTGAAACAATATTAAAATGTTGTAAAAAACTAAAATATGTCAATATGTGATTGATTAATATCCTTGTATTCAGTGTTAACACACCTTTATTGACCACAATGTCCATGCACATACCGTCCAGTAATATACATACAAAACATTGATCTGAAACTTACGGTATTGATCAATAGACAGCGTAACATGCAATAATTTCCATTAGTAAATGTTACTTGCCACCTACTTTTGACCTAGGCTAAACAATATAGCTACCGACATAAACTTACTTCAAGATACACAAGAGACCTATGTCACAGTTTCAAGTACTTGATTAAATTGATAAAATGGGTTATCAATAATCTACAGACAATGTTCAAAGATTTATGTGTCATTTTCACACCATACCTCCAATTAAATTTGCATTCGCATTAAGATTGAATTAAAATGCCATTTTCAACATAAAACACAGATCAATTAAATTTAGCGACATTGACAGATCGTTTAACTGACTTCTTTCTCGTGTATCAAAACAAATCTGCTAATGTAGTTATAGTTTTAGTACAAAAGTCAACTTTACCTTAGGAGTTCGACAATATCAGTGTAAAGTACTAGGTAAACACAAAATAATACCACTACGCACAGTACCAATATGGCTGTGGTAAGGGAAAGCCCCAACATTGGTATGAATAATAAAATATCTTTGGCGCCGTTCTATTTCCAAATCAAAAGGTTCCGCTTAGCTTCACTTCCTTTGTGGGATGACCCAGGTGTGTGCTATCATTCACCCTCGAACATTCCTGGCAACTTAATAATTGTCATGATTCACTGATACAAGTCCGTGTCCATATGACACTTTATTTGTTTCGCAACATTTGTGGTAATAAAGATGTCTAATTGTCACTGTCCTTAATGAGAAAGCTCACTCATTAAATCAAAGTGGTCAACTACACTGCAAAGTTCGAGGTTGAAATTGAGAATCGCATTTGTTGTATTTGTGTCCTTTCCTTCAAAGCTGATAAAATGACCGTGTTTGTGAAAAATGTGAAATTAAAGATCCCAGTGACACAGTTCACTTAACAGGTCCTTTTCATGCGTCAGTCGCAATGTACAAAACAACATATGTCTAAAACCAAATGTGCTGCTACAGCAAATGCAGACAGGTGAAATGGATAACTTATATCCCAATTTAAAACTTAATCTGCAATTCAAATAGAGGCAACTCTACTCCTCCTGGGCAATCCGAATCTATTTAAACATGAGCAAATGAAGGCGTTCTTTATAACAGTCAAATCCCTTTATCTCTAAAAACGCAAATGATGTTCTAATAGTTAGTACTTGACATGCTTTACTAAAGTAACTAGCTAAATTTAGTGTTTGCTGATATCATTGATTTGCTGTGAACTGGAGAGAAATGATCGATCTTATGTACATTGGCACATTGCATTCCCACATTACAAATGTCATGCCCTGGTTAAGAAACGGCCTTATATGGTCCTAACTCTGCTCTACTCACGTAAGGTTTGCGGTACACTCTAAAGTACTTTACTTTGTAAGATAACAGCACTTGTAAATGGATCTCGTATGCAGTTATTTAGGTCTGGATTTACAAATAAAAACATGGCACATTACAAAGAAATCTACCTGGTGTCTTTGTAACTGTTAGACATAGTATCTTTTTCATGATCAAGTATGTTGGCACAATAGATCTAGGATTACAGGGCAGATATTCAATATAAAATGCATGTACTTCGCCAGGAACAATGGCTTTGCTTACAAAGTTTACAGTAACTGTTGATCTCCAATAACAAAGAATAAATAAAATTCCCTGGGTTTAATTGTCGTACAAAACTAACATTCAGATGCTTCCTGAAAACTAACATTCAGATGCTTCCTGATTTCGAGGCATAAAGTAGGCTGTGCATGTGTGTTCAGCATATTGACCATTGTGCTCCGTTGCGCAAATACCTCCAAGATACCAAAATGTAAATTTATGTTTGGATGAGCTGCAACTGGTATGGTATTAACCTTGAGATACATATCATTTACTATGTAAATAGTTAAATGTTAAACTTAAGATGGAGTAAAGGAAACGAAATGCGAAAAATCAACCTTTCAAAATATCCTTCATCTCAAACGTAAGTCTAGAAACTAACTTTCAGGGCAGTTCGATAACTTTCGTGTTTGTGGAAGAGGGACATGTGTACACTCAAAGTTAAAAAGCACAAGGTGTCCAGATATGGAACACTGACCCTCATGCTTCCCCGACCTTTTTCTAGAATTGTGTGAAATGGCCAGTATTCTGTTTTCCCCAGTCATGGTGGGGGTGGGGGTGGGGGAAGGGGGTGGGGGCATCCTTGTCAACTTTTTCCTACCTTTTGACACTGAGTCCAAATCTGCTGAAAATGCATTTCCCCCAGTCCTGGGGGTCAACTTTTTGCAATGGCGGCAGAGAACACAAATGTAGATTTCATCCAATACATAGACCCTCATTGCGAAGCATGAGGGTCAAAAATGTGCCCTATCCATGTACGTTGCTTTAATTGTGTTTCATTAGGGCCCGATATGATAAACTCTCCTGGTATACGTTAACATAAGGTCACGACCTTGGTGACACAGAACGGTTACAAAACCTATTTTGAATAATGAGAACTAAAACTGTATTTACACACTTATTCGTACACATGCTCCAATAAATCGATAATGTTATGATTACCATTTGAAGTGCAGATCGCAATATGCCCGGTTTACTGCACACTGAATTTTATGCATCAGTGTTTTAGTATTTGAATGTCAACCATTCGACCACTGCAAACAATACACATGATTAATGACCTTTGAAACAATTTCATGAAACAGATCCATTTTTTATAAGGAACGCAAGTTTAAATGTCTCACAGTTAGTTGTTAGAAACTGTAAGCTTGCCAAAAGATATGCGTAGTATCCTAAAATACCTAACAACAATAAAGTACAGAACTTGACATTATTAAGATGATGTTAGCATTTACAGTCCTTACCTAGGCTACATGACTTCAGACAAAGCAATACGTGTTATTCCTTTTAGTCCTAACGCAGTCTCATCTCATGCAGGTGTGTCTTTCCGTGCGGTATTCCATTTTTTAGTACTCAAATAGTGATGTAATCAACCCAATCATTTGGTGTTCAAACATAATAGTACTGCATTTGTGAGTCATGCAAAACTAGTTATGATAAGCAAATAAAGAAAAATCAAGATGGCCGTTGCGGAGTGTTATTAACGGAGTTTCATCGTGTACATCGGCGGCCAGGTAGACATCACAGGCAGCCAGGTAAAATAGGCCACGATCAATTCCGTGTCGTCATCAAGCCAGGCATTATCATAAACTATCTGGCCATATCACATTACTACTGATGATGGCTTGCTCAATATTCATGTTTTCAATAGCCAGTCAATGTCCACACAGGAGCACATATATCAATAAAAAGGAGTTTCCCTTTTATGGGGAAATCCCTTGTTCGGTTACTTATTAAAATTCTCTGGCAAAGGAAGGGGAATTCCCTTCCAACTTTGTGTTTGTGTTTACAGCGTCAAATTCAAAAAAAGATTTCTTCGTCAGTTTCACGTTTGCAATACTTAAATACCTCCCGTAAATTGAAGAGCTCGTTTGCATACCTTATATTTGTGACAAAAAAGAGTCTAGACTCAAAACCTTAAGGAAGTGGTTAGATAATGCTAAAATTAAAGAATGATAATTACAGAATTATAATTAAAGAGTATTCAGCTGTTCTCAGCTATTTGGAATGCATGATTCCAAAAGCAAGATCATAGTAGAACTGAACAACTGCAAAAAGATTGGCATCGAATATTTATATTTCATCTACAAACTCATCTTTGTAATTGTTAACGAGTAGGTAATGTAGACATGCGGGAGCAGTTTATCTTGATTTAAATACTGTCCGCCAAATTTTATGCAGAAATATGAAAATATATTGTTCACATGTCAATTAATTGGAGAGTGAATAAAGTCAAATCAATAGTGCAGTACTCATGTCAACGACTACTCGTCTATTTAAAGACTGATTTAATAAACAGTGTGTTTCATTCGAACAAGTCAGCAGCAAAGAGGATACAAATTGGAGATTCTCTAGTCAATGTATTAGGGAATTTTAAGAAAATACAGCGTAATACATGTATCATCAGAACGGCGGCACAGCCAATGTTATGTAATCTGGACAAGGAAGAATGTTTACAGCATGCACTTTATATTTACCTTTTAGCATCCAACTTCATTTGTAAAATGAGAACTCGAAAAACACTATTTGTATTGTTAGCGGCCTTCGTCGTAAAAGTTGTATATATTATCCAAAAATGATATTTTAATCAAATGAACACGGAATCTTATTGGTACTCATAACGAGATTACGTCGAATTTTGAATGCCTGTCCCAAAATCAAACATTCAGTTTCATGTAAGAGATCTGAAGTTTTGGTTCCATAATCCACATAAAAGACTATTTATGATAAAAGATTCCAAAATTCATATATGTTGGTCTAAAAAACAAACAATGGAGTTATTGTTTTATTGTCATTTAAAGTCTTAATCACCCGTACCTCCTCACTACATTTATCCGAATGGGAAAAATTGTAGAATTTTATATCTTTTAAGGACTCAGAAATTGCTTGATGACCCTTATTTATATTCTACCAGCATAACAATACACAAAATTTCTCTTTCATAAGCATAAGCTAATTTGGCACAACCCCAGATAGGTTTCAAGTTGTGCCCAAATTTTACCTGTTGCATATTTAGACATGTGACGCAAAGTGAATGAAATGTAATTTAAAGTATGTTGACGAAAAAAGAAACTAAAATGAGAAGTCGCAGACTTTTCCTTGTTTTTCTGTCACTGAATCGCATTCATTAGCCGAAGATACATGTCAGACAACACGCGAATTTTAAATCTTAAAGCCTAGCCATTAAAATTCAATAGCTACACAAAGGCCTCTACCCAAAATAAAGTGGTTAATTATCATACTTGGCCTGTTTTAACTAACAACAAGACTTGATAAGATACTGACTGACTACCTTTAAGTTAGTAATAGATCTCTAATCATGTTCTCAGTTAGTGCCTTACTGTTTGTGAAATTTATTGTGCACACAATGACACAAGTTTATGACATCACAATGTGATGATAATGATGAGATGGTTTAAAAATGACCATATCTTTGTTATTTGTCATTCTTGTTAATCAAAATTACACATCCTTTTGTTTAATATATGTCACACATTTAATCGTTTCCCTCTGATTAATAAACAATGATGTATTCAGTTAATTCTGAAACCTGCTGGTCAGAATAAGAATTCTCAATTCTATCTATTTATGACAAGAGGCTGTATGTGTTGCATGATTACATATGAACATGTGAAACATTTACTACAAAGTCACGTACATTTGCGTAGAGTGGTATCGCATAGGAATTGAATTTAGTTTTTGTAAACACTGAATGTTATGTATCTCACATACAAAACAATAAAAAGTACATATTTGATTCTTTACGGCCTTAGTATCAGATTTTAAAGATTACTGCTTGGATTTTAATCCAAATTCTGAAACCCCATTACGCCATTTATAACTGTTAAACTCTTGACTGGTGACAAGAAAATTTGCATTAATATCAACAGTTCCAAATGCATAAATTTATAAAATCAAGCTTACCTGTTTTGTTAGACAATTAATCCTTCGTTAAGTACTCCAACTTTCAAATCAGATCTGCAAAATATAATGAGCAAATAATCTAATTATATATTGAGTAAAACCAACGTTTTTCTGAAGTGCGAAGCCGCATAATTGTTGATCCTTGGCAACTAGATTTTACACAAATTAGTCAGCGTGGTAGGTTTTTTGCATTTCATTGCATTAATTGAAATACAACACGCCACGAATAATTACTCATTTTGTGATAGAAATCAGGATTGTTGAAATAGAGTGCTACAGTCATTTTCCCTTTTTAGTCTAACTTATCTTTTTATTCAGAGCTCTTTCAAAGTTGTTTGTGTGCTTTACCCGTGTTGTTATGTTCTGAATAAGATAATTTTTCCTTAGTTAAATTCGTCATGCATGTCAGTGCCTGAGGTAACTATATACATACTGTTCAATTTGTGTGGGAACTGTTCGGTCTGTTTGCGGCATATAACGTTCACAACACACATGAATTGAAATGGGATTAAGATATGCGATGCAATTACTGTGGAAAATATGTTATATATGGTATTTTTGACCTCATATTACAGCAATCTCAACTCGAAAATCTATTTACATTTTGTTGTGTATAAAATATGCACATGGTACAACAGGCTTACTTATGAAAAGTACTTATAATTATTGCCAAAAAACCCTCGTTCATTATATTCGCACATTTTAGTTAATAAAAAATGCCGTTAGGCGAAGGGGAATTCGGAATTTCCTTGCAAAACTTCCCAATTCATGCCACTTGGTTACTTGTCGTCCTTGCTATATCGATATCCCGCTTATATCGATATAATCCCTTGCAGTCAGTCAAATTAAAATATGTAGATATTTGTTCCGTTTATATCTATACAATTTTATGTCGCCAAATTTTTCGATATAACCGGGGACCACTGTACACGTATGCACAACAGACACGTCTATGAAATTTACTTGTGGTTGTTGCCAAAGTACTGATAGTAGCAATATTCAAGCCAGAAATCTGTTGTTCTCAACATCAATTTTTACCATGTTTGGTACATTTATGTGATGATTTAATTTGTGTATACATATCAGTACTTCCTATACCTTGAGGTCAAGTTCAGCGTTCTTCCTATTGATTTATAGTTTAATCAGATGGCTTACTTTGTAATGGTACAACACACTTGTCATGTACAAGTGTGTGCCATAAAGTCATATGATAAACTCGGTACACATGGGAAAGTTAAATATCATTATCATTATGGATGTATATTAGATAAAGTGTCTGAAGGCCAACGCTTCACGCGCATGACCAATACAGTTTATGTAGATGTACAAGCTCTTGGAATTACGTCTATATCCAAATCACAAATAAATACATACGTGTAAAGTTTACACCAGTGCACTGATGTCCCTTTTCTTGCTTAAGGTGAACCAACAATGAAATGACAGGCTTTCAATGGAAATGCTATTCTGTCATTGGGATGTGGTGGCCATTGAGGGCATGTACTTCGTATTGTTTTCAGACTTAAGCTATTTAACACTGAGAACCTCGGGCCAATTCTATTTTGACAAAATTGTACATAGCTCCTGTTATTTAAATTGCAAGACCAGAGGCTATTTAACACTAAAAAGTGGATGTCTCACGTGAAAGAAACGACAACAGAATTGTTTAAAACAATAAATTTAAAAAGGTATATGGCTTGCCACAAACGCTGTCACTTTCGTTTCAATAAAAATAAATATACATGAATATTATTAAAGGAATTTTTGAGGCAAGAAATTGCCTTATGAGTCATAAGGAATTTCCTTTTAATCTTGGATCACTGCACTATTATGTCTAAAAGTAATGTTTATTTGTTAAAAGAATGTTTACAAATGATTGACACTTACCTTTTAATTACGCCATTGTTTTATGGGATTTAATCGTCATCCATTGCCATATTTGGAAATTAAATATGACCATAAACAGAATTTCTGTTACAAAGTGAAGCCATGTCTAAAAATGATGACCTAATTTACCTGGTTGTTCTATCCAATCAGGACACAGGTGTTTCCCTACCCATCATGCACTACTATGACATAGGCTTTTTGTCACGTGACTCACAACAACTTCAGGTGTTCCTGCTCGGTCAGGTGTAACGCATCTGTGAGGCTCTGCACCTTAAAGATCATATCTGGACAAAAATGCATTTTCAGTGCAAAACTAGCAATTTATAAGAACATTTCCAGTTTATGGTTTATTTATATAAATCCAGTTTATAATACAGTCCCCAGTAATTGGTGGTGCAACAAATTGTCATGTTACAGAATATTTACGAAATACAGATAGTAGACATAAATTCGAGGCTAGTCATATTAAGATGCAAAATCAGAGTCGTTGTCACAGTATTTTTAGGCATTTGCTTTGTCAAAGAATTTTCTCAATACTGCAGTCTGTTCGATAACATTGGAATGCAATCTGTAACACAAAAAACGGAACTAGTAATTCACTAGTAATCTCCTAATATCTAGAATGTTGTACAAATTATACCAGTTTATGCCAAAGCATAAGATAGAATGCAATAGTAACGTATTCAATGTACTCAACTAAATATTAATTAGTATTTACCTTATCTGTACTTTCAGCAATAATTTGAATGTCCTGCAGCAGCAACTATCAGCGACAAGCAATAAATCAGGGAACACGCCCAGATCGCACCGCAGAATATCCCGTCTGGACAGTCACGATATGGTACCTAAACGGTCAACCATCAGGAATATTGATGAAAGTACGTACTATAACTATGTCATGATATCTCCTTAACCCCTTTCCGGCCAGAAACAAGTATATTTGTATTGTAAACATTGTATCGTCCTCACTCACATGGCTAATTATAATATTGCCGGTAATTGCCGCACATGGATGCCAACGCACATGGTGCATCCCAGC
>JBCAUI010070549.1:0-19993 GCA_038406195.1 Haplosyllis anthogorgicola | reverse complement strand
GCACTGATCTGTGACCCTAGGTGCTTGAAACTAGGAATCAGGGCACCAAAACAAATTAGCCTGACATCTGCTTGAAAGTCTGTCAACTAATCACCCTGGAGTTAAAGTATTGTAAATAGAAGCCGTATCAATATGTCCAGAGTCTCAAATTTTATTACGTCGTCAACATGTAAAAATTATGAGGAACATTAGTATAACTAACACCCGTGGGAACACTTTCCTTTTGAAGTAAGAACTGTCATAAATATCTGCTAAGTTAAAATGTGCAAAGGACATGTATACAAAACGTTTGAGTGATTACGGATTCGATTTGCACTTGACATTTTGGCCTACTGGGTCAATAACCAAAGGAAGGAAATGGAGTAAAATACTTGATATAGACAGCTTCTCGATATTTTAATAAATGTATAATCGTTAATACAACAGAATATTTAAATTTAAAGAAGACATTTTGCATTACAAAGCAAGGTTTATTTTTCAGAGTTTTCTTGAGCTGATCTTTGATTTAGAGAAATAAATGCAATGACTGCCTGCAACCATTGGGGGTACCAAGTCGAAATCAGGCAACATTTGTAGTAACTAAACTATTGAAACTTTTTGTCACTAGTGGTGGTCTCATACTTTAGTTTTGACTAAATATTCACTTTGTATTCTGATTACTCGGCTATTGTGACGACACTCAAGCACTTTGAATATCCAAATGTACAATATGAGGAAGTTATTTATCAAAGCTACTTTTCACTTTCAAAATCCGTTAATCAACTGTTGTGGACATTCAAAGTATGGACAAAAGGAATAACAAGTTTCTAAATTTGTTAAAATGCTGAACAAGACTTGGGAAGTTGTCTTGACATTTAGGAACAAATTGAGTAATCAAGCCGTTGGTTGCAAGATGGGGTGAAACACTCTCAGATGAGCAAGTAAGTTACACAGGAGACTTGTTCAAGGTCTCGGAGACTGGCTGTCTGACAATCATAATCCAGTTTCCTCTGGTGCCCATTATAATAAAGCATAAATGGATACAAATTACATTTTAAAAGTACAAGCGTACCACATGTGACACGTCTGGTTGTCAAACGGGAAATCACGGACGTCAATGGCGCACGAACTCTGGAACACTTTATGCGGGTACCACGTCACAGCTCCGTCATACATCACCACAGCCATAACTTTTCTTTCTGATTCATCAGTGTTTGCTCTGAAATATATATGCAAACATATATCGTATTAATAATGTATGTCTACATATATTTAACTCACCAAATCGTATTTATGTCAAAATTTGCTCAGTGGTTTACATTTCCAGGAAACAAAAAGTATTTGTAGTTTCTGTTATGAAGAAGTATTTTCTTTGGAGAATTACATCCAAAAGCTAAAGTCATCTTTAAAATATAAATAAATACTCTTCAACATTTGTTTTTTTTGTATTTTAAACTAAACCTTATTTGGAATCTATCATGGAACATTGAGGAACAAAACAACTCCACCCTGTGCCTTTACGCAAATAACGCCACTCGGGATACTCTATTTTTCAAAATTTCAGTACCGGAAAATATATAAGAACGATAGAATTTTTCTTTGTCTTATTGTTATAATCACAACTGCAATATAAAAAAATTTTTTTTATACAATCTTTGTTCTCTATCCATAGATATTGTATTGTTCTGAGTTTATGACACATCAATAATTTTGCCGTGACAACAGCACTGGGGTAAACGAAGGTAAGATGTGACTTAACAGAGGTCTGACAAAATTGACTAGTGACTTGTTGTTGTCCCATAAGATAGATTAACACACTTTACATGAAAGGGGAGGTACTTTGCAATAGACGCAATATGTTCCAATCTATCTTCGTGTCACGATATCTCTCCACAAGGAGTCACTCCTTGTTAGAGATGTGTTTTAATATGGAACTTTTCCATTTAGCAGGACAGTAACAGAAAACAGTTTCTGTATTTTACTAACACGAATTTACTGTCGTATACAAATGTTGTATTTACTACACTAAATGATAAATTACTTCCCGTAAAGACATTGTAATGAAAGACCATATCTTTATTGATGAAGAGATTTGATCTGTGTATTAAATTTGCGAACACGGCTTTTTTCCAATTTTCAAACATCGTCAGCTCAATTTGATTTTGCTGCGCATTCAACGTCATTAATGAAGCGACACAACACTTGGAAAACCCAAGTGCAAACATATCATTCCAATTACAAACTTTTCCAATAAAATGTATAACATGAAACTTAATGAACCTATTTATGCGCAGTTTCATTTGATAAACTCGTGAGATGCATAAAAGAAGCTATCAATATGAGCTGAAAGAATAACGTTAATTTTTACGCCAATCAAATGAACAAATGAATAGGAATGTTTTCGAAAAGAAGATGTGTCTAATATTAATATCAATTATCTATGAGTTGATGGAAAAAGTGACAAGATACTAATGCAGTGGATACAGCAGTCATGAAACGTGATAAATTTAATATTTCTTGTGATAACTTGGCCTTGATATAACAGAATTCAAAATTTCTATTTCTCGGGAAGAATAATGTAATTTTATGTAGAGAACTAGATGAAACCCGTGCTTTGCACGTAACAACATGCCCCCACAAAGTTCATACCCCCTCAAACAAATGTCCACTCATAAAGTCCCCCCTTAACGCAAATGTCCATTCATAAAGTTCCCACCCCCCTTAAACAAATGTCCACTCACAAAGTTCCCACCCCCCTTAAACAAACGTCCACTCATAAAGTTTCCACTCTTCCCCCAAACAAATATCCACTCATTCAGCCAATGAGGATCTCCCCCCAAAGACCTCATTAACATAATTTATTATGTGCAGGGCTTGTCCAATCACACAACAGAATACTTATTACATATGGGTAGATCCTCCTTATGAAATCACAGGACAGAACACAAAAAATGTTTGGTAGGGTGTCAGTGATGTGACACTGTATCCTTTAGTATAATGATTTCTAACGAATACAATGGACAGATATGACACCAGGAGGGTGATAAAATTACATTATCACCTTTGTTTTGTGACGTCGGATGACAATGTGATTTTCTTACTTTCCATCTGTTGTTATCGCAGTCTATTGAGGGATAAAGCCACTGTTAATTGTCATTTATTTCCAATCGAATTCCTGAGAGGCAGAATCCGAGAAATGTTCCCTGGATACCAATTAATAAACATTTGAAGATAAATTGCTGAGCCAACTGTTGATTAAAAATATGTTGAAGGAGAAATTTGCAGACTAATCATACTACTAACAAATTTAGGAGGCGAAAGTGTCACGTTCCTGACAGGGAGGGGTCAGTCTGCAGGATGACCTGCCAGCCAATGAGGCGGCCTCCTCACTGCCAGACATAAATTATGTTAATGAGCTGGCATCCCATGATGCATTGCCAGAGCCAGTAGGGGGGTCTATCTGCAGGATGACCTTTGTGCACTCATCTGAGGTCCACTCTGGAGGGGGGGGGCCTGTCTGCTGAACAAGTCTGAACATGTTCTGCCAGAGGTCTAGAACTGGAAAATGCTGAATTTCTTGCAGGCCTTTTATATGTGAAAAAAGGACATAGGAGAGGGGGGTCCATATGCATGCATTAGGCTATGCCAGCTTTGTCTAAGGTTTGGCTGGCTCACCTGCCACCAGGAGGGGGTCAGTCTGCTTTTTCCACATAGATTTCTGAATTTAGTGTCTGTCTCCACTAATATTCATCCTATTGCTTATTTTACACTATTTTATGAATATTATGGGATGCATTTTTGGCATATTGGAAAATATGGATTTTGGACTTTGGACTGGGACAGACCAAGACAGCCAAAGGCCCAAAATCCCATGTCCAAGGTCAGAAGGACCATTGTTTACAATATGCCTAAAGGTCATCTGCCACATCCTGACAATCCACCCCACCCATTTTTGCTGCAAACACAGCCAGCTGGGTGAGCTGCACTATCTGCATGTGGCAGATGAGCAGAAATGGTTTTTACTGTGCATCATTTGCTACATCAGAAGAGTGGAAAACTAAACACAGATAATATTTGTTAACTTTTAAAATATTTCTGGAGAAATATGTACAACCTATGTGCTGTCTTACTTCCGTCGGGTACCGACGGGTTCCATCTAGTTCTGTTAAAGAAGTTATCCATCATTATCACGCAAGATGTCCCCAGCCAATGCTATTTCTTTAAACTACAATAACTTTGTTATTTCAAGATAATGACACAAAAAACAAAACCTAAATTATGGAATTGACTACCATTATGCTTTTTTATGTCAAATTTGGTGTGAACAATAATGCTGAATTTATATGATCAAAAAATGACTTGGAAAACTAAATGATGGTGTGTTGTCAAAAGGAATATGTGGGCTGCTTAAATTGATGTCTGTTATCTGAGACAAATTTGAATTAATATTAATTAGTAGAACACATTGCCACTATTTTGGTTTACATTATCTGTATTATTATTCTAAAATAAAGAAGAAATTTAAGATTAAAGAAAATATGTTGCTGGGAGGAAGGTCGCATCCTAATGTATTAATAACATTTCTGAAATGAATAAGGAGTCGCAAACGAATTAAAAAAAATTAAGTTATCATCATTTGAATTCTAATCACAGTTGGTACTGATACATCTTCCTAATTTGAAATTTGAAAAAAACTGATTTGTAAAGAAAGAACTGAAGAAAGAACTAAATTGTAATTCCACTACACTTTGGTATTGGCCTCAGGTCCACGGCAGCAGCTGGGTCAATTAACATCGTACCACGACGCCTCAATGATTTACGGATCAACTTCCATGGAACACCAAACACTCAGGGACTTTGAGCTGCCCAGTGAGTCTTATGCCCGGGAATGTATCATCCCTAACCCAAATGCTTGTCTCCACTTGCATCAAGTGTATATGTGCATGAAAGTCCCTATTCTCTGGTGGCTTAAATGTACGAATGAAACCTGATCTACGCTGTCCATGAAAATGTTCTCTGTTTGCGAATATTACCTTATTGAATGAAATTGATGATAATTGGAAACAAGAGAACGGTGCAGCTTACTTTTGCTTTCAGGTGCAGCTTTCTTACTGAAATCGATGCATCTGGAAAATATCTTGAAACAAAATTGCAGATTACGTTTTAAATAGATGTGGGTGGTTAGCGATGACGACTTACCAACACAATCAAAGGACTAGGAGGAAATTGTTAAATCATGAAGTTACTGTTAAATGTTTAGCACCCTGCAACAATCAAATTTCACGCTGAGCTCATTCAATTCAATAGTTGCGGTTCGCTCAAATTTGATAGTAATTTCATGATCTGTTGTCCAATGCATGTACAATTCCACCAATTCAATTGCAATCACATTCTTTTTATCTCTTCTTCGTACCTTGGTGACTTTTCTAGGAAGGTTGGAACAGTTAAACGAGATCACGTCTTTCCTGGACGCGTCTATCGTCTACGAATCAATGAACGATGTCACCATTAAGTTACGCAACCTGACGGATCCTAGTGAGTGAGTCAACAAACTCAACTCTAGACGCTCTAGCAAAATGTGACGGTGCTGACTACTAAACCAGGAATAATTTACTAATAATCATTGTCTATCGAAGGAAATTTGACAAGTTTGTATGGTCTTTCTGACATCAATTTATCCCACTTCCAACTTTCATAGGCCATAAAGTAGTGTCAAGAGGTAGTGTCGTTACCAAATTCCGTTGTTACATCATAAAAAGTTACATCATAACGTCAGAAAGGACACTGTCATTCGATAGACAAGACATGTTGTAAACGGCTTTTCGTTTTACTTATTTTATACAGTTATCTACTTTAATGACAGATAAGGTCTTCATTTGCTTAAAACCCTATTTTGTGCATGACTTGAAGGGTAATTGTAATCTGCATGTATTTGTACTATTCTAAACCTGTTTCGGGAACCTATTTTTCTGTCACTATTTTGCATGTTTTATAAGTGTTTCAGAAATTACATTTATGGATCATACGTAAGAATAAAGCTTTACATGAATCTGAACTAATTATGAGGTAATAAGGAGGTTTTGCAACTGTCACTCGAAAGTAGGAGTCTCAGGTTAATGTTCGTTAAAGTAACGGTAGTAATAAAGCACACGTTGCTTTTAAAGTTCAAAGCAGCTTTATTCCGAGACGGCGTACACTTATGCGTGAACGTGGTAGTACTATTAGTAATAATGTTGCATTACCATGATGAAATTCTTTTTGTTTTTGTTACTGTAGAAAGATTCTTTAGTCGTTTTACGGTTATCAAAAGATCTAACGAGAATCATCTCATTGTTGCTACAGACAGAGGGCGCTTGAGAGTCACTCCCCATCCGGGCAGGAAGAAGGATTTGTTGCCCACGACGACAGAGGACCAAGACTGTAACGAGGTCAACCCGGGATTCTGCTTCCTCGGAGGTAGGAATATCTTTTGTCTGAGGGTCCAAAGAAAATCACCTTCCAATCCTATCTCAAAGTCTCAAGCCCTTATCTCCCTGGTCCCCACTCCCATCCTAAATCCCTTCTGCTTTAAAATCCTATTCACAACTGTTCTGCTCATTGTTTTTCCCTTTTGGTAAGTGGTTCATTTCAATAAATAACGAGAGAGATGACCTGTCGGTGCACATAGACTCATGTCATATTGTGTTTAAAGTGTTTAAACCTCCCTACTGGGTGACTTCAAACTAAAGTGACCCCTAGAACTCAGCTTACTATTACATAACAGGAGGAGAAAACCACAGGTGATTCTCGTCGATACAGAGAGCCGAAATGCCCTCAGTCGGGCGTTTGGTTCAATGTGCCTGCTTTCTTCTAAAGTTGTATGAGTCATTGATTTACAAATTATGATGTTCAGATAGGTAGCAGTGTCACTAAGTGGAAAACCAACCCTGATCGATACTACTGTTTCCCTGAATAAACAGGTACTAAAAGATCTACTTACTTAATCCTAACGTTCCTAATTTATACGCCATGTTCCACTGTTAACAGGAGACGAAAGAGTAAACGAGCAAACGGCCCTGACGGCGATGCACACGATCTGGATGAGAGAGCACAACCGGATTGAGGGATACCTGCACCAGGTCAATCCCCACTGGGACGGTAAGTGCAATAACAAGACAATAGATTCAATCCAATTCAATTTTCGTCTTCAACCTCCAATTTTCAAAGTATTTGCGTCGATAAACACTAAAATTATAAGGCCTTACAGGGGCGGATCCAGGATTTCCCGTTGGGGGGGCGCCCGGCCCGTTGGGGGGCGCCACCTCTCTTTTCGCCCAAAATTTAGCGCCGGCGGCGCCCCCCCCTAGATCCGCCAATGCCTTATTCGCCATTTATTTTATTGCTTTGCTCCAAAATAATTTCATGATATATTCCTCTGTTTTACATAGCGAAAATTTCTATTGTTCTCTTACTGTATTAATACGTTTTCTGCAATATATCATTAAGGTTCAAAGAATACATTAGACGTGCTATGTTTCAATCGGTCGAAAAGCAATTTGTTGTTAATAAATCTAAAGTGTTCGGAGTTAAATTGGACAAAGGGTAGCTACTCTCCATATTCGCTTAATATAAAGTAAACATTTTAAAAACATCTTTTAAAATTATGGAAACATTGGATTCTTTATCCTTTTTAGGTGAGACTCTGTTTCAAGAAACGAGGAGAATAATCGGCGCCATGGTGCAGCACATCACGTTCAATGAGTTCCTTCCTATTATCCTGGGGGCCAAGGAAATGGACAAATACGAACTGGTGTTGGAAGAAAATGGTTATTTCAAGGGTAAGATGCCGATCAATGGAACATAATCTGTAATCTGTGTTATCGTTCCCTTTATTTGAATACATATTGAAACAGCAACAATAAGTGGTGCAGCAATACAGGTCCACAACAGTCCGAAAGTCGTTCATCCGTACAAATGTATGGCTACAAAGAAAAGGTGTTACCACAAGTAACACTTTACCGCGATATTTCCTAGACAATAGGGAGAAACACACAACCAAATGCAGTCTCTCCTTGGTGCACGGTCTAATCCTAACACTGAGCGATACTATTTAGTAACGGTCAAAAGACATCAAAAACGTGTCCGTGTCCTCTCAAAACATGTTTTTGGAAAAAATTGAAATGTAAAAATCATCAATGCCGAAAGGACACAAAAGAACTTCGGTTAAAGTCCTCCGTGCGTTTTCTGAAGTGTCACCTTAAGCTGATGATCGTTGTTCGTTCCTCTAGGTTACGACAGTTCCGTCAATCCTACTGTCGCGAACAGCTTCGCGGCGGCGGCGTACAGGTTCGGCCACACGCTGCTCGTCGGGAACTTTAAGCGCCTCAACAATCAGTACAACGAACTGCAAGATGTGGAGCTGAGCGCGGTAAACATTCTTTTAACACAGTTGCATCTACCAGAAGATGAAAAGTCCCATCAGTTTTTAAACAATGCAATTGTTTGCTGTACTCTTATTTGCACCAAAAGCATAACGTGAAAATCCTTTGTTCTACCAAAAGTTTCCAAGTTAAAAATACACAGGTAGTTTTAATACGTTGAAATGTCCAGTTCTAAGAGAGATGACATTGGATTTACCGCCTATTACGCTAATAACTAACACCCGTCCTTTGCGTGTTAATTGTGGACAGTACACCCCAGTGGAACCATGTCCTTGTCACCCTCCTAATTAACCTAATTAACATCTCTATATTTGATTTAAGATGTTCTTCCGACCATCACGCCTCATGGATGAGATGGGGGGAGAGATAGACGGCTTCGCGCGAGGTCTGTGCTCACAGAGCGTGCAGGACTTCGACAGACACGTGACGGATGAGGTCACCACCAAACTGTTTGCTGAGGATCCACCAGATGGCCTGGGAACCGACTTGGTGTCTCTCAACATCATGAGAGGAAGAGATCATGGAATTCCAGGTAACTAAATACATGCTCAACCTTTAACATCCAGAAGACTATGCATAGATATACATCTATGTGCCTTTTCTTGGCAGGATCTAAACAAAATGACACAGATTTGGACAAGCAGACAAAGTATCTTAGACTACATGCATCCTCTATATCTGAGATGTGACGTTAACAATTTAACTTTGACCTATTTTTTTAAATTTTGATAGGTTACAATGCATTCAGGAAGTGGTGTGGTTTGGGATATGCAAGAGATTTCGATGACTTGGTTGAGATGGATGCTGCAACAAGACGAAGTTTCAGGAGATTATACAAGTGAGTTGTACAAGAGGAGGTGTTGCCACTACTATTATTAAATGGGGGGGACCCATAACCCGTTGGTTGTAGTAGAGCTGGAGGAAACCAGCGCAGCCATTAAGTTCTAGGGCAGCCAACCACTATGTCCAAACTATGCAGGGTAGCTGTCACACAGGAGTCAAAATAGCAGAAAATATCAAAACATAAAAATTTACATTGTTATATTTATTTATTTTGGTGGACCAGAGTGGGCCTCTGAATGGACCTATTTTAGGCTTTATGTGACCTTCTCCATGCAGATCGTGAAATTACCATTAAAAGTTTACGTCCAAATTTCAATAACTCAGCATGAAAGTCAATTGAAAATTTCATACTGAGTTATTGAAATTCAGACGTTAACGTTTAATAGTAATTTCACGATCTGGGTTTTTAAAGCCAAGCTGGTTCCCTCACCTGCACTTTCGCATGCTTGTGTGTGACGATCCTAAGGGTCACGTCTAGTGCTACATCTACTATTTCCGCCAATAGGGGTGTACGCTGTGTAAGTGTGTATACAGAAGTTTTGCCTTCTGGACATCCCTTATGCATGCAGAGGAGAGCAGGCTACAGCGGTGCCCAAACTCAGACAGTCCGAGCACGCCCGCTCTTCAATCAAATGTGCTACCACTCAGCCATCTCGATAGGTTCACAATAGATCTATTCAACATTGTTTCCAAAACTTACTTGCAGACACGTAGACGACATTGACTTGTTCCCGGCAGGTGTCGCTGAGAGGAGCGTCAAGGGAGGGCTTCTCGGCCCGACGTTCGCCTGTATAATCGGAACTCAGTTCCGGAACCTGCGGAAGGGCGACCGGTTCTGGTACGAGAATGCTGGAAACCAAGCCTTTTCTAAAGGTAACACTATGACAGCTTCCCATAGAACTTTTGTAATAAAGTACATTTATTGTGTAGTCGCGAAAGTACAGTAATTTAGTTAAGGCAATTTTATGGCTAAAAATTTTCTATGATGGTATGTTGGGTCGGCATTCTAACAATAAAATTCTTTCGCTGCAACAGCACTGACTAGTTGGTGTATTAACTCCATGTCTCCCTGTGGAGAAATTTTATGATTTTGCCTTCTCATTTTGGACAAATAAAATTATATCAGTAGATCCCAATCTATGCAACACTTTCTTGAAAAATGATTTTTGTGAACAATTTCTTTGATCATGTAGCTGAGTGTCAGTTTCTCTTTACATACCAGATCAAAGAAATAGTTAATGTAAACCATTCTTCAAGAAAGTATTGCATAGATTGGGATCTATTAATGTTATTTCATTTATATCTTATGCAGTCCAATTCTGTCTTCACATCGAATTGTTTAAACATGAAAAAGAAAAAAATCCTAGAGTACGCTGACCAGTCTGACAATTCTTCGAGTGCATTTTTTGTTTCTTCCTGTAGAATTATGCGCAATTTACCAAGGATTTAATTGCGTGTGTAATTGTCTTTGCTTTCACTGCAATTAAGTAAAAGTCTGTAATTCGTACGAAGCAAATCTTTAACACGTTACCTGATTCTCACCTTACCATATGTATTGATATTCTTATTGATTTTTCAACACAGATCAACTGAATGAGATAAGGAAGACCACGCTGGCGAAGGTTTACTGTGAAAATGCCGATGACATTACGATTATACAAGAGAGAGTCATGGAAATGCCGTTCAGAGAAGCCTTTCCTACTTTCGAGTAAGTGTATCTTGTGTTAAGCAAATTCTTCCAAACTTAATTTCTAAATGTTACCACAAAGTCACCCCGAAAGTTAAGCGTGTGTTGTATACAGGGTTTACTGCTGATGCTATACATTCCCAGTTGAAGTACAGTAAACTGTGAGTAAAGTCTGTTTGACAGAAAAGCCTGTGAAGAGAAAGTTTGTCCTCTGAGAAAATGAATTTTCTGCATTCTGTTGTGTTAATGCATTGTTTTTGGTCTGTCTCAAGAGACATATTCTGTCAAGCGAAAGGAGTTCCTTACAATTTTGACTTTTCTCTTCATACATACTTTCCACTGTATTGTCTGTAGTAAACCCTATCACGTTGACACACACGTCGGATTCGGACACACTCAGATTTCAGCTTCTCCCGTTTGTGAAGTATTCAGCTCCTCTCCACCGTTTGGTTGTATTTTACAAGCCATCACTTCATAATAGAGGTTTTTCTGGTTCGTTCTTTGACAAATTTGACAGATTTGGTCATTTTACTAATTTTATAATTCATGAAATCCTTTTTATTTCCCTGTAAGGTGTTCCTTTAAGGTTTCTTTATACAAAGCCTTATAGAGAAATGAACAGGATTTCAGCATACGGCACAAATTTAAAAAATGATATATAAAACAATTCCTTTTCATTGCAATTAGATGTTGTGAAAAAAATCATTTGTATTACAAACAACACATGATCTAATTTATATCTGACAGATCTAACAGACAACTTAATTAAGAAAAGCGTCTATTGACAATTAAACTTGTTGCACAAAAATCACTGAGTGAACAACGTTTAAAATTAAAGCCTTATTTTCTATCATTATAAGTGAAATTTGTTTGTTATTTTTCCAGTATAAACAGAAAGCTGCACGGCCTGGACATTGAGTGGTTCAGTAGACTATGGACATCAGATTACAATCACCGTGTAAACTGTTCGCGTATAGCTGATATGGATTTTTCAAAATGGGCCGAACACAAGAGATAATAGCAATGAACATAGAAATCAAAGTGTTCTACCTACGTTTTAAGCGTGTTACATTAACGTCAGGGCAGTTTATTAGCATACTTTTAGCTTTGCGGGACCGAGATTAATTTATGGGGCCATTGGTACTCTTTATTTTGGACATGAATTGGCAAGGGTTTTAACCAATGTGGATCTTTAGCTTGCGTCCTTTCTAACTTGAGTGCTTTGAAATTTATCTGTGTTCGATTGGCACTCAATATGCTGTATATGGGTGTTAACAGCCAGCCAGTCACATTTTCATTTACTTTGTCAAGCACAGGTGAGCAGGCACTGATAGGTGGGGAAAATTTACATGATACGATTATTAATACGAAGAAAAAAAAGAAACAAAAAAATAAAATAAATAAATAAATTAAAAAACACTACTCCTGACGTTGACATGACTCGCTTGGTGTGACCAGAGAAGAATGGTGAAACAAACCGTCACAAAAGACGCTGTGCAAGATTTTATTCATCTCAGAATGTCGGAATAAATAAATTCCCATGAAAACTTCCCATTTCCCTGATCATCAGTGCTCTTTGAGGCACAAAGAAACACCCAGGCGCTCACATGCTTTACTCATGAGGCTGAATTTCTATTTTTGTCTGGGTTCTTATTTACATCATGGGGAATATTATACAGTGTTGTCTACATTGGGCGAACTACCCATTATTCAAGAAATAGAACACAACGTTGATGCAGTAGTTTGCCCAATGGCCAGTACGACCAATACAGATTATACTGTATTTTGCAGTCTCACCTACAGGGCGCTATACGTATGATTGATTTCTTCGGATGGTTTATTGCAACCTTTACGTATGCCGATAAATGACATAGTTACACAATAGTGGTTTTGAAATGATCTTGATTTTGTTACCTAATTTTCCTAATCTGTACAACTTTGCAGGTTTTCCAATATTATTTTAGTAACGAGTGTGATTCTCTTTTTTTTGCAGCAATACTAAATTCCGCACATTAAAAATACAACTTGGTAATATATTTATATGAATCAAAGCTAATCACCAACTAGAGAAAAATATGCTTCCTGACAAACTGAAAGTTTGCCTAAATTAAAAAACCTTTGTTAGTGTGTCATTTGCATAATCTTTCATGAGCAACTTTGGTTGATCAATATTTACAGGATTATTCTTTTTTGCTTGTTATCGTTTTGATCTCATTGTTACCGGTGTAGCAGCTAAACGATGCCCAATGCCAAACATTACCCAAGGGTACTCTATGGGTTAACCAAACTACACCTCATAAATTTCTCTAGGCATATACGATATTAAAGTGCAACTGACCCAGAGAGGGTCGCTTTACTAAGTAACCCAAAGTAAGCGTCAGAATAAAAAAAAATACCTTGGATATATGGCCCGTCGGGTGCTGCACGCCCACGTTCGAGAAAGAAAGCTCCACTAGCTTACTGTAATCATGATAATCGCTGACTGTATTCATAATGCAATATTTGTATTGCAATGCAATTCAATGTGATTTTTAGGTCATGTTATAAATTCTACACATTTTGTCATGATATAAATTACACCCTGGATACAATGAGGCGGGTTCGGGATAGTTTAGACTGTTACACCGGCACCTGCGCTTCTTGTCCAATGTACAATATGCGGACACAAAATAGCATAAACACATTGTACATAAATCTGATGCCAATACAAACGTCAACAATAGATTTCATCATTGCATGAATGAAAAAAAAAACACTAAGAGAGACATGTTTCAAAAATAAACTTAATGAAGTTGCAGTAATGATGGATGGATCAATACAAAATAAATGTTGAAAGATCGTTATTGTCTGATGTCCTGCCTCTTGTAAAACTTTGGAAAATTGCTGCTATCAGTATTTCTAGATTGGAAACCAAATTTGATATTTTGAGAGATTATTATTTGAGAAATTATCTAATTTACAAACATTCTTTTTTGTATCCATGTAATATTGTGACTAGTCTTCTCTTGCTAATTCTAAATTAGTCCAGGTCTACAGGACCCTAGTTTTAATCTTGATTTTTCCCTTTCAGCTTATCAAAACATGTAATATTATGTTGTTTCAACATTTATTTATTTCCCTCTGTATATGGATGTATTTTCTAGATTTTTCAAATGTACGTTTGTACGTATGCAATGAAAATTGTACCACTTTTTTACTTTCTAACTTTAGTAAGTAACGTTCAAACTTTACTAAGTAAATTTACTAATAAACGAATAAAATCTCCTCTAACATCTGCCAGATTAGGCAATCAAAAATAAAAAATAACGTCTTTAATGGTTTTACACTGCTTGTAAATTCGGAGCCCAAACGGGCTAAGGATTAACTGTATCCTCTATGTTCTTGTTTCCGTCGGTTAACAGCTGCCAGGTTGTGTGTGGCTTACGTCGGGGTAGTTGAGAGAATGAAACGTATATACAGGGCTCTTTAGCTCTTTCTTAAGCTGAAGACTTTGAATGAACAATAGAAAAACGTGTTGTTGTTTGATGCAAATAGCACAACATGGAGTTATTTTGTTCTCAAACATTTCCAATTTGAAGAAAACATACATTCTGTACAACTTGTGCAACCATAACCGAGTTCGAGGGAAATAAATGAGCAAAGAAAGTATTGATTAAAATTATACCAAGACAATGAGAACTACTTTATTATCATCTAACGATACAACTATAACATTCATGATAAGTAAATCGATATAATAACATAAATTTTACACAGTAGATCATTTATATCCACCAGCCGTTTTAATCAGGTAAAAAAATATATTTCCAATTTTGTTTTTGGTATTGGTTTTTGGAAATTCATAGAAAGTGAGGGGAAAAGATGAAGAAAATTTTTAATAAGTACACTTATAAGTGCACATGACATAAACTTGACAATCTTGAAGATTGTTTAAGTAAACTTGTTAAAATTTTGCGCTATATTATGACAGTACCCAGGCTTAATGCGTGCACAGTTTCACATTGATTGAAGCATGTTTACAGTTTTGATTACATATTTGTTAAACTTCCTAGAGGTAAAATCCAAGGATGTTGCCAGTTTCCGGATGAATAAACTGTCTGCCATCAATACCCAGTCTAAAGGCATAGGAATGGCCATAATAAGCCAGTAGTTCTTGTCCAGGATAAATGTCTTTAGATGCTACGCAGTAAACTCTTCCTCTACAGAACACAGTGTTCACGTTCAGTTCCTGTGGGCTGCGCGCGCAGTTGATGTAACGCGACCATGATGACGTCTCCAGATTGTACGCGTCCACTAGCTGCTTCCCCTTAGGACCCTGTAAATTAAATAAAAACACTCAGTACAAGAACTTCCTATCTAAGCTATAACACCGGCACTTTAAAAGAGCTGTCTTACATTGCGATTAATATGATTTTCTTTTCAATTGTAAAATATCTCAGAAGAAGAAACTAATGTTGGAACAATAGATTTTCATGCCGTGTAATTGTTCATATCAAACTGGAGTTCCTTTGGTTCATTACAGTAAATTGGTCCAATACAGATACATGTTAAACTTTACTGTGTATTTTTGTGTGTTTGTTTAAATTTTGAAAATTGACATGTACTTTTTCCAAACGATATTCGATGAGTTGACGGAAAATTAAAATTTAAGAGTAATTGGGTTCTGATTCGTTTTTTTACCATTCTTGATTTCTGTTGGGGCGGGAAACGTAATCCAACAAATAAAAAGCCTAGCCTAAAGCAGTAAAATCAATTACCATCCACGAGTAATCATTTTCCCGGTCAAGAATGGGCTGCACGTACTTATCAAAGTACATTCTTTCCATAACATGTTTTATTGTTACTTTCCATCTTTGACATGTGAGCGGCTGTTCACTTTTTGTTCCATTCTGCTGTGCTGTTTTTGCTTTTTGTTCCCTTCTGTGTTGCTCTGCCACCGGATCTCTTCTCTTACAGATTGGAACGACTTCTCCAACATACTCATCTAAGTACGTGTATCTGCAGCAAAACATGTAACAATTTTTTTCGCTTTTTGGAGTATGTGAGTCGCGTTTGAGAGTACCAGCCAAATCATGAAATTAGTATGTCCCGCAACAGTTGAATGAGCTTAGCATGAAAAATTCAGGGGGCAGAAACATCCATGCTTGCATCAAAGCTCAGTTAGGTCCCGTGCTTGCATATGAACTTCCTGTGTATATTTACTACTGGAGCCAAGGTGAGGTAAGCTGGGTGTGTAACTTTCAACCACATTATTTAAGTTATTATATGCAAAAACTATAAAATTACAACTACAGAGTAAAGAGGATATGCATAAGCATCACTTAGTATATGTCTATTTGAATGATGCCTAATACTTGCACAGATTTTAGTGGATTTATCCATAAAATCAAACCAAGAAGGCGGGTGTAAACAAAAAGCTCAAAAGCATGCACGGCCGTTCCTCCCCCCTGACATTCAATTGTTCGAGGGGCGCTTAACTTTTAATAGAAATTCCATGATCTGCTTGTAAATAAAAAATGTATTCATGAATGAATACACACATGAATAGCAATTTTCTGCCGCTCCACAATTGTGGCAGCACCTGACGGGCAATAAATACAAGCTACACTTCGTTCCCGTCTGTCCGTCGCCATATTGGGTGATACAAGGGTGAACCAAAATTGTTTCAAGACAGAGACCTCGAGACAAAAAAACGAAAAATTTGACAGCCCCAGCGAAATAATTAATGAATCAGTGCCGCACCAACAATTCAATAGTGAATAAATTCTATTTATCCCTTTATCTAACTTCTTTTTTTTTCAAACTAATTTGCACATCAGAGAAAATTCTTATCAGTTTGGAACAATAGCACAGTGGGGAATTATTTTGTTCTTTCTTTTGTTCCCCGCGTTTTTAAATTGATAGGAATTTCAGGTGCTGATCAGGAGAATTGTTTAAAAAGTTTATTTTGGTCATTATATTATAAACTGTTTATAGACATTGTTAAACCATATGTATCCAAGGTTACGGCTTGCTATCAGATGATCTACGTGTCTAAATTATTACAATCATGTACTTAAAATGAAATGGTTACTTTTTTATGAATGTTGTTGAGAAGGCTCCAAATCCTGCTTTTGGAATGATAGAAGGTCTGATCTCCACACCTTTCGGTACATCTCGCAATGCTCTTCCGGGAAGTCCATAAGGTACCTATTGAACTCATATCCGGTAAAACAAAATTTAAAAAGCACACAGACGCAATAGGATATTTTGAACAATGTGAAAAATAGATTTTGTGCCTGTTTTAGTAGCAGAACTGCATCTTTGAATTGTGTTGTTACTGATTTATATTCACGCATTTTATGCAATGAGATAAATATTTATCATTCGAGCTCAGTAAGTATTTTGATAAACTCACAAATTTTTGTTGCAAAATCTTAGTCTCGTCTGTTGGACAGAAGTTCTCTCTAGGGTCCCATTTTTCAAACTGAACTGCACAAAATATCAAAAACCATATAGCGAGGACAGAGAATGTAAATACTGTCAGTTTTATTTTTTTAATTTATGCGGAGCTTTTTATTAACCTCCAAAATAAAGCCGCAAATTATTTTTTATGCTCAAACGTTACAACGTTGATAGGAACATTAGCAGCTGAAACACCGGCAAAAGAAAATTGTTTTCAATTTGAAACAATAGAATTTTTAGCTCATTCCAATAATCCAATAATACAGTGTGGAGTAGTACCTCTGTTTCACAAGGTCCGATATTAATTTGATTCCCTTGAATTGCTATTAAAACCCACGTTCGAGCACAACGTGCAATAATTTAAATGAAGGTTATCGTTGAGGCCGAAACTGTCCTCATTTTTTATCCATAATGTAGCTCAGAAGATATCTGAATATCTGACCATGTTTTTTTTTTATTTTGGAAACAATGTGGTTCTGTTTTACTGAAAGACAGAGCACGGAACTGCAAAATGAAATCAATTTCAGGGACTGTTATATCAGAGAGCCTGATAGGAAGGTAAAGGGCGTTAGTTCATGAGTCGCTCAAATAGAGGTTTTCCAAATGAACAGGTGCTGAAAGGTTTATCATTTTCTGTTTACCCGAAAAGCACAGTGTGCTCTTTAAGGGTCTGCATATTCAGTATGTACATGTGTAAGGGTACATAAGGCAGATGGAGACAATGTCTAATTGAATTGATGTCTAATTATGTGGAAACAATTAATAGATGGCACAGATGTACATCAATGCCCGAGACTGTTTGCATAGAGATAAAATGAAGACTATTTCAGCCTCTGGTCTTTTGTCAGATCTAACCGGTCTATCAGATTTGGTAGACATCGTCATTGAAGTAGTTCATGTGTTGTTTGCAATGGCAATTAAATGCAATTAAATCCTAACTATTATTTGTAATAAACAGTATTTTTTTGTATTTTTTTAAATTTGTACTCAAATTTGTAAAATAAACAGACCTTCCAAATCTGTCACATCTGACAGATCTGGCAAAGAACGAATTAGGAAAAAACCTCCAGGAATACACAACACACTTACCTGAAACTCCAAAACAACAGAATATGAGGAATAAACCGTTTTCTAAAAACATGTTACGAATTGCTTGTGCACTTGTTTACGTGTTATTTTCACACAAAAAGACAACCACGTGTCCAAAATATTAGAGGTTTTTCTTAATTCGAACTCTATCAAATTCGTATAGTTCATCTAATCGATAGAATTTGTCATACCAATTTTAGTAAATTTAATGATTGGTCATACCATTTTTAGTAAATTTCATAAAAATTTAACCATTTTCAGTCCATTTACTAATACTGATGCACTATTAGTAGTAATCCCACTTATTTTGCTACCTTTTCACTTTCCAATTTAGATGAATAACACGAATTTGATTAATTAGACAAATTCGAATTTAAATTTGGAAAAATCTCCATTGTCAGCATTAGTCTCTCCAAAGTCAATGGCAGATAAGCAGATATGAGCTATAATACCATTTTTAGTAAATTTCATAAAAATATTAACCATTTTAGTCCATTTACTAATACTGATGTACTGTTAGTAGTAATCCTACTTATTTTCACTTTCCAATTTAGATGAATTAGACGAATTTGATGAATTAGACGAATTTGATGAATTAGACGAACTTGATGAATTAGACGAATTTGATGAATTAGACAAATTCGAATTTGAATTTGGATAAACCTCCATTGTCAGCATTAGTTTCTCCAAAATCAATGGCAGATTAGCAGATATGAACTCTAGATTTGCCATTCAATTTGGAAACAATAGAAATTCATGCTGTACTGCAGTTCACTGTAATATACCTAAACATGGTTTTTAGTTACTTCCGAAATGAATTAGAAACAACTGAGTTGATAGTCATCAAGAACACGTGTTGACCTTGCTCTGTAGAAGAGGACTGACGCAAGAGACCAGGAGATACTTTAGATTAAACCGGAATACGCTCTTTATTGTTCACAATTACATTAACACGTCTTTATGTCGTGTTGTCGCATCAATATCCTTAAGGTTGTGGTACACGTGTATGCAAAATACAGCTTTAGAGGATGAAAACTACACAGAAATCGTATCAATGTGTACAAAACCTGGTTAGCAAACTAAAAATGGTTGCTTAAAAGCACCAATAAATAGCCCTCATTTTAAGCATTTTTGCTAGTTATTTTATTATTAATTGTATAAAATTTAGGCTAATTGTCCTAAATTATTTGGCAAAAATAAAAGAATGGATTCTAAAAAATTTGAATGCAACTGTAAATTTGAATTCTTCAAAAGACATGATTTTTAACCCGCACAAAATAGACTCTCGCATGAGACTTTAATAAAAATATAATTACCATGTATTGTTTTAAGTCAGTAGAGAAAGAAGTACATCAGTCAGGTGCTGATGACACTGATCTGACACAGTAAACCATCACATAATTTTACCTGTAACAGATATCGTTCTGTGTGTATCCTGGTTCGTAGCGATTCCTCTCCCCCATCGTTGTAACCCCATGTGGGGTGACCTCTGTTGTTGGGACCGAGCATGCCGTCATGGCTGCCAAATAAA
>JBCAUI010070438.1:0-19995 GCA_038406195.1 Haplosyllis anthogorgicola | reverse complement strand
TACATTGGTTGTTCCCTACTGTGGGAAGCTATTGTCCCATGATACATTGGTTGTTCCCTACTGTGGGAAGCTATTGTCCCATGATAATACATTGGTTGTTCCCTACTGTGGGAAGCTATTGTCCCATGATACATTGGTTGTTCCCTACTGTGGGAAGCTATTGTCCCATGATAATACATTGGTTGTTCCCTACTGTGGGAAGCTATTGTCCCATGATACATTGGTTGTTCCCTACTGTGGGAAGCTATTGTTCCATAATACATTGGTTGTTCCCTACTGTGGGAAGCTATTGTTCAGTAACGTTTATTCGTTCCGCACTGATGATAAAACACAACAAAACAATGGTATTTGTATCCTGCACTTTTTATTTTCAATTTGAATTTACAGAAGTATATATGTTTGTATATATTTTATATCATTTGTACAATAGACGATATGCGCTTTACAAAAATACGCATACAATTTGCGCATTTTACAGAAACACTTACAAAAATACAACACGCAATAGTATATGCAATAATATAGAGGAGTATATGTTTCAAAAACTTCACAATAGAACAGAACCTGTCATGGGTGCCTACCTACTTTTGGCGACCAAAAGTTCAGCTCAATTTGGGAACAATAGGGATTTTGTATATGTCAAGAACATAGCATGGTATCCTATTGTCCTCATGGTATGAAATCAGTTCATTTGGATCAATAGAAACTTGAGTTTGAGTTTCTATCATTTCTAACCTGAACAAATTTCATGAGATGACTTCATTAATGGAGCCATGAAATCAGCCTACGTCACCAATATTTGAGGTGGCCTCCCAAGAACAGGGTCCTGCTTTACACGTGTATCACAACACTTGAGGGGTTGCCTGCTCACCACTGAGTTTACATCACAATTGTCGCCAGAGAGAGAGAGATATAATATCACAGTTTTGTTTTGTACACTTCACAAGCTGTAAAGGAGCAATGGCCACTTACATACAAGGTAGTACAAGCAAAAGTTGGACTATCAGTTCAGAATCAGCTATTCAAGATTAAGCATCAGCTGCTAGGACAAAATCTGCGTGTATTCTTAGTCACTGAAAGAATAAACGCTTTTGCACTTAGCTTTTGATATGCTGTTCTCCACATTTTTTTTTATAAATTCACAATTACAACTGTTACTTCTGCAGGAACAATGATAATAAATACATCAACATAGTAATAAAATATTAACAGTATATATTAGTCACCAGGACTGAAGTTTCGTAAAAGTGTCATATTTACAAAAATGTACAAGCTATGCGTTTTGTTTTGCAATTTTCATTTATGATAATTGATGAACACAATGCATATGCAAATATGTTAATTATGCAAATATGCTAGCAAAACATTGTCCATTCAGAATTGATTTGTCAGTTTGAACCAAAAGAATTAATTTTTGTGCCTAATTGTATCTTCTGCTACAAACTGACAATTCTTTTCATCGCACAATAAAATCAAATAATATTTCACTGAGAACTAAATTATGAACACAATTAAATGATAATATAATAATATAAATGCAACAGTTCTTATTTTTGTAGTTATATTCTAGTGCTGTGGGACTTCGAAGACAGGGATCTACTAAAAATAGTGGAAAACAGCAGATCAAGAAAATGTCTCCATTTTGCGAACAATAGAATAATGTCACACTTGGAACTTAAATAGCACAGCGTAACATTCAATTGTTGCCAAAATGGCATTTTCTAAGTCAAATAAAATATAAATTCTTCGACTAACGATTAACCAATCACAACGACAGATTAGTTCAAGTTGCAAATCGTCTTTCTGTTTTTCATCCAATGTATTTCTTTGTCAGAGGATGAAAATCCTATGTCTCTCAAATATGACATATAAAGGTCAAATACGATATTAAATGATATTAATAGAGTAGTTTCAAATTAATTGAAGCTATTTCTGTAAACTAGTACTGACAATACACTCTTATTAAGCAAAAATAACTAATTTTTTAAACTCAAAATAGAAAAAAATCTATGAATTTTAACTTAGGTCCCTAGAGATCCCTGGATACCATCGTGTGAGAAAGATTTAGTTACTTCACTGCCTTTTGCGCAGCAACTTTTGAAACTCAAAAATAATTATCTATCGAGTCATCCTATACGTCTGTGGTCTATTCCTAGAACTGGGAGACTAATCATTAACACTGAAAATGACTTGAAAACTTATGACATGGAGAATAATTTTAGATTTTTTGACAACGCCCAGATATAATGTAATATAATATAGATTTTTTTGGGATAGGTCAAAAAGTGCAAAAAAGGGATTCTCAAGTCCAAAAATGAGGTTAAACTGCCTGTGACTGTCAATAGCTGGTCGGACCCTCTTAAAATTTATTAATCTGTAACTTTATTTTGGAGCGAAGTAAATTAAAATCGAGGATATTTATTTGCTTGCCAAACCCTGATCAACCGTGTTGACTTGAAGTGTCATCAGAATATCAACAATGCAACAATTTTGAGTCGTATAAATAAAGAGTTCACCCGAGAATTATACTAAATGTAATCAATTAAAGAATATTCCCTGCCATTAATTTTGGTTTCAATTATTACTCATTTTGTTAGAAATTGAAAGTGAAATAAGATTTTGAATTTTACTGGTCTACTGAATAGATTATATTACACTGTATCGAGATGATAACGTTAAAGTGAAATACAATGTCACTAATTTTGCTTCATATTTTCCCAGACTTTGTTCGCTTTGCTAGTGTTGTGCGGAAGCCATTCACCTCAGCGCTTGGAATTTTGAAAAGGAAATTTGAGAATTGAGTGAAAATGTCCTAATGCCTGTGTCGTGCTGCTTTGATTGATATTAAAGGTCAAGTTTCATATCTTCTCCATTCCTTTTCATGTACGTTTAAACGTTGCAGTTGAAATACACGAATTGCCCATTTATGCAAATTAATTGGGTCAAAGGTCACTCGGAGGAAAGTGCCTGTTTTGAGGGTGTTTAGGGGCAAAATAGTACCAACTTCCAGCCTCAATTCTGTGCACAGTAAACAGAGAAATTAGTACATTTTGACAGTATTAGACAGTTTGGACACACATCTACAATTTTTGGTAAAAATTATTGAATAATTAACAAAATAATTGGTTCAAATTGGTCCATGAAAAAGCCCATGTAATGTCAATGGACCTCCAGTTGGCCTCTGACCTAGATCTAAATCAGTCAGCCAATCAGCGTTAATGGGCAATTCGTCTGTTTAATGAGTAAAAACACAAATATTTTAAGACTGAAATAAGTTAAGACCCTTTATGCAGGAAGCTCTATCGAACAGAAATAAATTAAGAAATTGGAAAGAATCTTGAAAAATCCAATATTTATTCTAAAACGTTTTGGACATAAGCATTCACGTGTACACTTAAAGTTAAGAAATGTGAAGTGTTAATTGCTGTGTAAACGCTTTTGTTAGTTCTCAATATACCACCGTTACAGACAGCCGTAGTGTGAGTCGTTACAAAGTTATGAAATTAAGTAAATTCAACAACTCTGCTGTCTTTGATAGTGCCCATCTAACATTTAACTAGTACCAATTTTACACCTTGGCGTGGTGAGGCAGGCAGTAAACGTGCAAATGTAAATGAGCAAATGACTCAGTAAAAGCTCATATTTGTACCGTCAATTTATTTCAGGGCAAACATGGACAATGACGATTCTGCGGACGATTCTGAGGGTAATGCGGTGTCACTGACAGATTTCTACATGAAGATACCTTTCATGGAGGTGGAAGGCATCGATGGAGAAACAGGTGCTCAAAAACTTGCCAAACTCGAAGGTCAAAGATTTATGAAGACCCATCTTTCCTACGAGATGTGGAAAAAGACCCTTGACAAGTACCCGAATCTAAGGCTCATCCAAACTATTAGAAATCCAAAAGATACCCTGGTGTCTTACTATCATCACATGAGAAGTGATGGGATGTTAGGCGCCTTCAACGGTACATGGGATCAATACTTTGAACTTTTCAAGCAAAAGAGGCTCCCATGGGGCGATTTCTTTGAGGTCAATTCCAGCTGGTTAAAATTCAACAAAGATCGCCCAAATTCACTCATCGTGCGCTATGAAGAGATGAAAAAAGATCACCGTAACCATGTCATCAAGATTGCAAAGTTCCTGGGCTATGACCTACCTGATAAAACAATTGACTTGATCATGGAAAATTCCACAGTCAAGGAGATGTCTAAGAAGTTCCTCGCTGTAGAAAAGGATGACGTGACATGGAACTCGAACAGGTCGCATTTCATTCGAAAGGGCCTTGTCGGAGACTGGGTCAATTATTTCTCCGAAGAGCAAAGTGATGACATGGACGCAAGATGCAAAGAGTATTTTGAACCTCTGGGCGTCTCGTTTGAATATACCGGATAGAATAATATGGTAATACACATTATAATCTGCGTTAACCTGATGCCAAATTTATTCATTTGAATTTCATCGGTGTTCAATACAAAAAATGTCCGCGTCTTCCAACTGTGTGCTCCTAGGGACCACGTTTTAATTTCGTAGAAATTCTGCACAGTATATGTTATACTAGAAATAGTACGAATTTTTGTACTGGACGTAGTTGTACAATGTCTTATGTATAATCGTATGAATATTAAACTATTTGTTCAATACGTTACAATTTAGAAAACTTCATTTTTGTAGAGTGCCTTTCTAGGTCTACATTCTATTAACAATATATGTCACAATATCTTGCCACAAAAACAAAAGTATGTAGAATAAATAAATATTTTGTTTCTCTCGTGCATGCATTTTTTCCATTCTAGCCAGGAATAAAGCCATCGATAAAACTGTGAAACGAGGTGTCCAGAAAGGAGTACTGACCCTCATGCCTTCCACCTACCCCGACTGTTGCCTAGAATTGTCTGAAATGGCCAGAAATACATTTCCCCAGTCCGGCTGCGGGGGGGGGGGGGAGATCCTGGTAAACTTTTTCCTAACTTTTGACACTGAGTCCAAATCTGTCATGCAAAAAAAAGTCATGCAAGATTCTTGACACCCAGCACACCAGGTACCCAATTTACTGCCCACAAGGGTCAGAGTATGATGAATGCTTGGACTAAGCACCCCTCGTTCATGAGTCACAAAGATGCGACTGTTGAGGGAGCCAACTGTTATCTATCAATTTGGAAACGTACAGAACAAAAGAATTTCATGATGTACTATTGTTCTAAATCTGTTAGAAATTTCATTCTCTGGTTGGGTTTCGAATTAACCGTGACAATCTCTTTTTCCGCTGAGACACAATCAGCCAGGACCGAAATTAACGGCAGAAAACACACCTGTCGTACAGACTCGTATTTTAGACTCTTAATATACCGTATTGTTCCTGAATAAAGCGCCGGGTGCTTGGACCAATTTTTATGAGGGTGCTTTATTTAGAATTATCATAACACCAATTTTAATGAACAAATGTTCATCCATGACAAATGTAAAGTTTGATGATCTGAATAAAAACCAGTTCACCTTTTACAATTTCAAACAATAACTCAAAAGAAAAACAGTCACATTTGTGGAAAATATAATTACAATCACTTGTGCTTAATAAAATTTTTACACATAAATATTGAACAGGAAATTTATTTTTTATTTTTTGCTGGCAAAAACGTGGGGGCGCTTAATTAGAGACGGCGCTTTATTCAGGAACAATACGGTACATTAACTTTATTTAATTACTTAATCAAAATATTTAATTAAACCTTTATCTGAAATAATAAATCTCAATGATAAAAATGAGCCTTTATCAAACAATAAGAAAATCTTTATTAACAGTAGAAGTGCTACATTAAGGTAACAAAGTGATATCATCACCTTGTCTCAGGTAATAAAATATGTACTATTAAAACCTGACGTAAATGTTATCTATTTCATCTTGATTTCGTCCTATTTTTCATTCAGTTGCACAAGCAGCATACATATATAATTTAACTAACCTTAAAAGGAGTTTAACATTCAAACATATTGGCTTCTGAAAATGGCCACCACAGTTCCCATGCTGCTGGATTTCGATCCCGGTTACTATGAAGTTATGGAAAATGTGTTTTTACCCAGAAAAATTACAAGTCCGCATGCAATCGGCACATGGAGTAGAAAAGCTGTCGATGCAGCCGTCAATATGCAGCTGGATGACTCGGATGTTCTGATGGCATCATACCCGAAAACAGGTACAGTAGAACCTGCTTTGAGGGGCCACCCATATTCGCAACATAAATCGGCTGTAAATGACAGGTGTCCTCACAAAGCAGTGATGATTTTTATTACTTACCTGTGTGAAAAAACAAAAAGCGAAGCCACATATTGGCTGTAAATGTCATGTGGCTGCTCAAACCAGTCGCTTGTTAAAGCAGGTTTTACTGTACTTCAATTTTCGACCTTCATCAATTGATCTTTTCATTAAAATTTGAAACCTCTCTGGCCTTGTTCAAATTCTCAAACTACAGCGAAAAATAAACAACACCGCAGCAAGTAAACTAAACTTCTGGGAAATTAGTTAAACTTAGTAAAACTGTAGCTACAAATATGTTGGAAAATACACTGATGGCAAATCTTGGCAGTTTGGGTAGTAACTCTTGGACAAGACATTATGAACAACTTTGCTCCGACCAAAGCAAGACGCGTTTCTTTCATAAAAGGATTCTACGAACGAATTTCAGAACATTTCAATTTCGTGTCACTTTTTCGGTTGTGGCAGCCAACTTTTACCATTTTTTTTAAACAATTTGTTTGTGGGATCATTGATTACCCATGTTTTGGACTTCATGTGACCTTCCCCATGGGTTTTAAATCCAGGGTGAATCTCTCGCCTGCACTCTTACTTGCTTGCAAGTGGTGACCCCAAAGGTAACGTCTGGTGTTACACCTGCCTTTTCTACCAATAGGGGTGTACACTACGCATGTTTTATAAATCCTGTGACACCTAATTCTCTGTAGGTCAAACGTGGCTGATGACCATGATCCACCTGATCCATACAGCCAAGGATCTAGAAGATGGTAAGGACTACGATCTAATGGGCCTGTTTGACAAGATGCCTTTCATTGAGCTGGAGACACCAGACGGGAAAACTTCCGCCGAATCAGCAGCAGAACTTACGCCGCCAAGATATCTCAAGACTCATCTGCCGTATCCATTGTGGAAGGACAACATCCAGAAGCATCCAGAACTGAAGATCATCCAAACAATCAGAAATCCCAAAGACACGTTGGTTTCTTATTACCATCATTTTAGAAGTGATGGTGCAATGGGCGCTTTTCACGGTACTTGGGATCAGTATTTTGAGTGGGTAAAGGCAAAACGGCTTGCCTGGGGTGACTTGTTTCAGCACACCGCAGAGTGGTACCAGTTCAATAAAAACCGTCCGAATTCTTTGGTTCTACGGTATGAAAACATGAAACAAGACCACCGCGGCCATGTTGTTAAGATCGCAAAATTCCTTGGTTTTAATTTATCCGAAAAGGCAATTGATATCATTGTAGAAAAGTCGACGGTGAAAAGTATGTCTGAGAAACATAAAGAGGTAGACGAGCACGAGCAATCGTGGAATTCGAAAAGATCTGCGTTTATTCGAAAAGGTCAAGTTGGGGATTGGGTCAATTACTTTTCCCAAAAGCAGAGCGCGTACGTTGAAGAGAGAAGTAAGCAAGAACTTGACCCATTGGGTTTACACTTTGACTATACTGTTTAACTGTCGCATTACCTAAACTAGCCAACTGGTTACGTCGGCTCTCTCGGTCCCTTTAACCTAGGATTTAACTGTTGAGTTACGATGGAGCCTATTGGTTTGTTTGCAAGGTCACTTCATTATTTGGATTACATTGCACTTACATGATTTTCAACATTTGTAATTTCCTATTATTGATTAAAACTTGTGAAAATGACATGTTTCTGAACAACGTTTGACAAGGTGTCAGTAAGTTTTGGGGTAGTTGGGCTCTGAACCAATTTTTTTACCACTCTTGATTTATGGGAGCGGCGGGAAACGTAATCCAGTAAATATTAAAAAAAGTCTGGGCCATTATGAATCCCTGTCCGTCGTGTTTTCTTTGTTATGTTTTACCAACCACTTCTCACTTCCAAAATGTGAAAAGTAATGGAAAACAAACAACTGAATTTCAAGCTTGCCAAAAAGAAAAATACTGTAAAACAATCTAAAGAGTACAATTCATTGCATGTCAACAAACAGAAGTCTTTGACCGCAAGGTATTCTTGAAAATATGAAATATGTTCAATATGTAAAAAACAACGGCACATAGGCCTGGTAGGCTTTTCTTGCAAAAGTAAAATCACGCACTGAACTAAATGGGAATGTTATCAAATTACACAATCTCAATGTTGCACTGTTACAGTCTCAATAAAAAACGTTTGATGTTTCAGCCCGATCACTTAGACGTTCGTCAAATGCTAAACAAATGAATACATGGCTGAGTAAGTTTTACTGTCAACCTGAATTTACAATTGATTCAAGCTGCTTGAACAAAGGAAGCATGACACATTTACAATACCAAGAGAAAATTGATAAAATTGCGTGACAAAGAATTCCACTTTGCGAGATGAGCGAGCACCAAATATTGATCAATTGTATTTTTAGGCCACGAGTTTTGTTTTATCATTTTATTACCCCTTATATTAATTGAATTTCTGATTAAAATTTATTTTTAGGCCATGAGGGTTTTTTTAATCATTTTATTACCCCTTACATTAATTGAATTTCTGATTGAAATTGAATTTAGGTTGTGATACACGAATACAGTAAATCCACTATTTCAAACGTATTTTGGTCACATTTGATACGTAATAAGCAGACAATTTAAACATTGAAATCATGTTTCGTTTGTTTTGCCTTAATTAATTTTATCTTATGTTATTCTACGTTTTCTGAGGCCGATACAAAACTTTTTAAATTTAGAGCAACCCGAAAGAAACAGCCATAGGATCCCCTTGGCACATTGCCGCAAAATGCCATAGTGTAGAGCAGTAAAACATAAAATTTACATGACAATAAAATTCTATCGCTTGACATATAATTGAGGCAGCTTTCATTGCTTTGACAGCTGGCATAAGTGGAGTTCAACGTTGATTGTCGAGCATTTTATTTCAATCATAACAGACATAAACTACGTCATGATTTTCGTCCTAGTTTCAACACTGTTTGCATTCAGATAACTAGACAAAAAGTCATAACCCAGCTGAGAATTGACCCGGTTAACTCTCCAACGTACTTGCTACATACAACACAACATCATCAGCAACATGGCTGCGAAAGATCCACTGCTGGATTACGATTGCGGTTACTATGAGTATATTCCGAACTTGTGGATGCCAGGGAAACTGGTTAATGAAAAGAGTTTTGGTACCCTGAGTAGAAAGGCGGTGGATGAAGCCATCAACATGGAACTTTATGATTCTGACATATTGTGCGCAACATACCCGAAAACAGGTAAATTTACATTCTCTTCTTCATTCTTCATTGTCTGTACAAAATAGTGTGATCCTGTAGGGTTTACATCTACATTGGAAAAATACGGACGTCTTTAAGTTAAGTGGTATTGGTAGAAAAAAATGCCCAGGCACACCCCTCTCCATCTCCATCTGCGATAGCAAGTTGTATAAACCGAACGATGCTACTATTATGCTTGCTTGTGATGAGAATCTCCACAGGGATCATTATACGATGAACTCAGTACCATCTGTGTCCGAGGCTGCATCTATCAGATTTTGATACAGGTTTTGCTTCTTACCTGAGGTACTTTCTATTTTTCACTTGTGCAAGGCCATTTACAGCGCATACTCATAAACCTTAACGTGTGTGCAGTTACATTCTGACGCCACATCCTTAGTGTTAGCCTCATTGGCTCAACATTACAATGTTAACGTCAGTGCGTTAAGGACGGTGCGTTTAGGCTTGTAAAAATGTACTGTCAGTCATCATATCCTTACGAGCTAAACTCCGCCCGAATCTATTCCCTGGGAAGCAGTCAAGTCACATGGAAGCTTCAGCTCGTTAACGTGAAGAAAGCTTGTATATTAATTTACTTTAGTTGTGTTGAAATGGGAAAAATTAAATGAACCTTAAGCTGACATCAAACCACCAATTTGGCGGCGCATACAAGGGCAGCCGAGCTATCCTGTATTATCTGAATAAAATCAGGGTAACACTCATACAAAGTACTAGATAAATAAACTGCGACGTAAAAATTTAGCAAAGTCTGACAAAGCAGAGATCTTAAATTACTATTAAAATTTAGGGTCCGGCGACACCTAAATTCATGCTGAGCTCGTTCAATTCAATTGTTGCGGGACGCTAAAGTTTTGATAGTAATTTCATGATCCGCTTTGCTCAGATCTGTAATTGTCAGTACCATAAAATTTGTTTCCTTACAGGTCAGACATGGCTGATGACAATGATCCATTTGATCCAGAACGCGAAAGAACTGGAAGAAACAAACAAATACGACGTCTCGAAAATCTACATCAACATGCCGTTTCTCGAACTCCACATGGCCGACGGACAAACGGGTGCGGAACTGGCCAAGAAATTAAAACCACCAAGAGTGTTCAAATGTCATTTACTCTATGAACTGTGGAAGCCAAATATCGACAAGCATCCTGAAGTTAAGATTATCCAGACAACTAGAAACCCCAAAGACACTCTCGTTTCCTTCTACCACCATTTCCGAAGCGATGGTATGCTCGGGGGTTTTAACGGCACGTGGGATCAGTACTTTGAATGGGTAAAAGCCAAGCGGTTGCCGTGGGGTGATTTATTTGAGCATACTGCAGCGTGGTATAAATTCAACAAAAATCGACCAAATTCCCTTGTTGTTAAATACGAAGATATGCACAAGGATCACCCGGGTCACGTCAGAAAGATCGCTGATTTTCTTGGTTATAATTTATCTGATAAAGTTGTTGATATGATAGTGGAAAAGTCCACGGTCAAAGAAATGTTTCTCAAATATAAAGTAATGGACGATGAAGATCCAACCTGGAACACCAACAGGTCACACTTCATAAGAAAGGGCAAGGTCGGAGATTGGGTCAACTATTTCTCGAATGAGCAAAGCGAATATGTGGACGAGAGATGTCGGCAACTGTTGGAACCGCTGGGTTTAACTTACGAATACAGTATATAAAACAGGGTTTTTTTCCAAATTAAAATGAGCTCAACAAATTCACCTATATAATTTGCCAAATTGAATTTTGAAATTGGACATTGAATTTGGAAAAACGTTCATTAGGCTTGTCTCAACTAAAAACGAAATGTATCTTGCTTGTTTATTTTTTTCAATGGCCTTGCCCAAAAATGGTGGTTTTATCTCTATTACTTATAAAGTAATGTTAAATACGCTGGAGAAGTTAAAGTGAATTTTCTCACTAATACGTCCCTCATTTTAATCAATAAAGAACAAACGTTCGTAACTATTAAACAATACCATTGTTATTACCAGTATCAACCTGTCACCCCCAAAAATGGGATTATTAAAATATTGTAAAAACACAAGAAAAAAATACGATATTGAGAGAAATAAAAATTCAATTTTTTAGTTGAGACAAGCCTACTTTATGTTTAAGCATTTAATCATATGTAAATTTACTGAGGTAGCAGGGGTACACTAGTCGCTTCAATTCCAACTCGAAACTCAAGTTCGATCAATCAATTCGGGTTAACCAATCAACTTCCAAAAATAAACATAGATGTAGGATACAGGTCATCCCACTTAGCTCAAACACGGAAAACTCGAACTTCGTGTTAGCTCAAATCTTTTAAAATGTCGCATCAATAGCTTTTCCATATAAAATTAACGTTTTACTCAGCTCGAACTTTTTGGAGTCTCCGCTGAGGGTTCTAGCTAAGCAGGATGATCTGTATTTTTAAAGGGGTTAGACTGAAATTAAAGCACGCGTTTATCGAGTGAAATTTTCTAAACTTGTAAACCACGTAATCTTTATTGCTGTATAATAAAGGGATCATAATAAACAACTTTAGTAAATACTAGTAATGCATTCGAGAATTATTGTTATATTTAATAAATTGTCATAATCTTTACGAACATGTACGCAAAATATATGTTCCACACAAGATGTATTTTAATTCATTGCACTGCCTTAGCAAACCATTACGAAGTGATTAGGCCTATTTGCGTCTTGCTAGCAACTGCACGAATAATAATAAAGGTACAGAATTTAGTACTACACACATATGCCTCTGTCTTATGTCGACTAGATTGGGAGCCCGTTATTGCAGGTGGACACATGGCAGTTGAGGTGCATAATAGAACGACGCGTGGGCACTCCAGCTGACTTCTCCTATGCACCTTGTCTGCCTTGGCAAACAGATCCCCCATCCCATCCCGGTTTCCCTTTGATGAAATCAGGACTCCTTATCGTTCATAATACCAAGTGCAACCCGTGCGACATGCGATGATCCGATTATAATACAGTAGAACCTGCTGTAACAAGCCACTGCTTTGTGCAGTATCTGCAAATGGGTTACCCTATCATACTTCATAACGGAATAACCCAAATTTTCGACTAGTTGCGACTATTAAGATAGATTGAAAATATAGGGAAATGCATCCAGGTATATTCAGTCTTTCATTCAATCGAAGGCCGAACCGCCCGCTTCGCCAGTTGTCATTAAAATGCCACAAACATTAAAACATTGAAAAATTATGGAAAAATAACAAATTAAACTTCAAATGATGACCTTGACCTTCAATAACCTTGACCTTTATTTTGACCGTGACCTTGAAAAGTGCTCACCAGTATTAGAATATATAATATTGATATTACAGTAAAAGAAATTGGACATTTTTTTATTCCAGTGACCTTGAACTTGACCAATGACCTTGGTACTCAAACTTGACCATGATATTATAAAGATGTACTTCCATACTAAAAATGAAGTTTTTAGGTCAAGCAGGTCAAGCCCGAACAGACAGACACACAGACTGACAGACACGACTGAAAATATTACCTTCCCTCATACGCGGGCGGTAAAAATATTACAGCAGTTCAGAATGTATTTACTACAAAAGCCTAGTCTCATCTAAAAGAGATACTATCTTGTCAATTTGTTTATTTTCTTTTTCGAAAGCAAGGGGCTTTAAGTCTGGACCACTCTCTTGCTTGCATGTTTAAAATTTGTTTCAGCTAGTCGACTAGTCACAGTTATAATCGACTAGTTCGACTTCGACTCGTCGTTGCAGCCCTACATAAATTGTCAATAACAATCATGTGCCTAATTGGGTTCAATTATTCTATGTACACACTTCGATCCTTTATTCATGAATGGCTTTTAATAAATAACAAATACCTTACTGCCCTAGAGCACTTTATTGACATGACTCTCAAGGAGAAAGGTGTACTTTCATCAGGTAAGATGTTTTATCTGTATACATAAAAAATATCAATCAGTGAGCCATAATCAACTAGTCAATGCACAAAAGATTTTTGACTACAGCCGTTAGTTATACATTGGAAGGTCACACCTGCTCAACGCCCCTATACAGGGTTAAAGGCGCTGGTCCTGGGGTTGCGATGCGTTGGTCCAAACTACTGGGGATCCAAGTTAAAAATTTAAGAGTACCCGTGGCAATGTTTTCGTACCAAATAAGAACAGTTCATTCAAATTATAGAATATTTCAAATGTAAGAAGAGGAACAAACGTGTGTTTGACTCAAGTATGGTTCTGGCAGCATATTCAATTTAAGTACAACCATAATGCTGAAAATGTTGCAACTTATCTGCAACTGGCAATTTAAATTTGATTTTCATGACAACTTATGATAATTGACTGCATTTTAATATGCCTCGAGATAAAATAATTTAGTTAAAGCAAAGTTAATCATAAATTATTCTGACCATCAAGCAAGCAAGCGTGTTGACCCACTGTGGCTTCAAAACCCATATCTGCAAAAGTCCGAAACAAGGATGACTTCTGAAAGATGGACCTCAGTTCACAAAAATAAACAATAAAAACCCAACAAATACGGTTTTCTTTATGGATTCTCAATAATAAAATATATCTGATGTAAAATACATCACATGATGTGTATGTTCACCGGAAATTAGAATTGATTTCTCATCATGACATTGGCTACATACGACCAAAAACACGCATGATGATAAGCTGCATTAATTTTTAAATTACTTATCGTATCGGTATTGAAGCATGGCGTTTTCAAAGGGTATCCGAATGTTAGCGATTGTCAATGTAGTCTCGCTCCTAGGTACGCTGACTAGCCATATTCAATCCCAAAAATTAGTCCGAAACAGTTTATTCTTTTACCAGAGTGGTGTACCTGTGTGGCAAAAGTGAGTACATGCAATTTCCAGTTCCCAGTAAACGGGCCGTCCACTTGCCAGTCAAGATGGCAGCAGTTCCCAAGCTGTTCTGACATAAGTCGATAATGCCGACCTCTAGACTGGTCAATATGAAATCATAATGTCGTGTAATCGGCACTTAAATGTGTTACAAATATTTTAATAAATTTATTACACAATTTTCTATTGTCCACAATTCAACTTCAACTTTAAATCATTAGCTATTGCCACAGACCTATGGCGTTACTAATGAAAGTGCTGTATGCTACTCAGTTTGTTAATGCAGTGTGTAACCATTTTTATGTCCTTGACAAATTTCAATTAACTTTTCATACAACTTAACGGCACTATTGGATCGAATAACCAATCGATATTTATGGTGCGATCATCGGCGGCAGCTTTAGGCTCTAATAGGCCGGTTTTGTGCGTGCAGAGTCATTTGCAACTGAGAGATGGAACAATCCACAACCAACTAAGGTAAAAGGGGTGGACTTGATAGGCACAGCAGATGCATCAAATGCACAGGGGCTGGATGTATACTGTGCAGTGACTTGATCAGAAATGAATAAATAAATTTGTCAGCAGAATTTGCCTTTCATAGGGGTACTGGCTCCAGCTGACTGAGAACACAGTCAAAGCATTCAGACCCATTGTGAATATGACACTTCCATTGTAACCAATTATAATCCATATTGTCTCAATGCTCTCAGCTGAACTGGTGTCAAAAAATTGACATGTACAAAATCAAAGATGGCCATCCCCAATAAATTTCTTCTGACCAATACTGAGCCACCTGCATTGCCTGTTTCATTTGCGGATATGAAAAAAGTTTCTTTCATCTTTAACATGAGTTACATTTCCGTTGATTGCCACACAATAATAAAAACTAACAACACCTACGCTGTAACAATGCGACAATTATCTAACTAGTAGCAAATGGGAAAATAATTGTGTAATAAGCTGCACTAACTTCAACCAAAACGATGACTTTTTGCGTCGGAATGAATTTTCCTTGGGTACAGCAGCACTTAAGAAGGAAGGAATTTTTACATCACTTGCAAGACAGTTGCCTTTTGGGTGTAAGCTCGTTTGGCACTTTGGGAAGATGCCTGGTTAGTAGGGGTATACTGAGTTATACCTTCTTTTTAAATACGGACTTAAGTAATTAATTACATGCCCAAAAGCAGAAAACGGCGGCGCAAAAAAACATGTCTGATGAGATTTTGAAAAAATAGGTCCAGATGGACCTGAGCTCACTTGGCATTATCAAAAATCTAAGACAGTATAGCTCACAATACCATAAAAATACAAACAAGGTCAAATCTCCAGATGTGATTTAGTGATCTATGAAAAAAGACAAACTATGGCTGCCAAACTAACATATATATGAACTTTAACACTGCTGAAGACGCACATGACAAAGGCGAACACTAAAAAACTCTAAATATATATATAATTGGCAGTCTTGTGCACCAACATGCCCTCTCATATATCAATATAATGTTTAAAAATATTATATCAATATAATGTTTGCAAAAATTAAAGAGAGGGAATGTTGGTGCATAAGACTGCCAATTATACATATGTATCATCAACTGTGTGTCCAAGAGTAAGGTACAAAGAAAAACAAATATGGCTGCCTATTTGAGAATAAAGGTCACAGTAAAATAATGATTGTTAGGCCTTGAGATGGGACACAAGTGCATTTGTGTGAAAGATATGTACACCCGTCCCCGGATATATCGATATTTTTGGCGCGGAAAAAATATCAATATAAGCGGGATATCGATATAAGCGATATCGATATAAGCGGGGAGGAGTGTAGTGTCTCTGGTCAACAAGGTGCTTAGGATGGGGGGGCACAAATGACAATGACGACAACTGATGACAGACCACGGACAAATCATGATTCTTCTGAAGTCTCTTTGGCAGTTATGTAAAATGAACCAAAAATGGCGTAATTTTTCTGGAACTTTAAGGCGTACATGCGTTAGTCATGAAGCCTCTGTCATCACCCCTGTGCTGCGAGGGAAAGAACGTGAACAACGGCAAAGACACCGAAGCAGTGGTGACATTTCTTTCTGATTTCTGGAGCGTGTTTAAAATTTTAAAAAAAGTTGTGAAGGGTGCAACAGGGTTGTAAGCACCCGCGGGTCATTTAGTCCGGATCTCTTATTTTTGCGGGGCATTTCCTCAGTTATACCATACAATTACATACCAATTTAATTAAATTAATTTCTATCATGTAACTTTTGCACTGATGTCAAAGTTGAGGTCAAGTTTTGGTGCACCCACTTCGCGTGTAATCTCTTAATCTGCGGGACATTTCGCGTTTTCTACGCGTGTTTGGTGCACGAAGGTGTAAGATTGGTACCAGCTCTATGTGAGAAGACCCTATAGGAATGTTTAGCTGCAATCCGATCTCATCATGAGTTGATGAATAGCTCACACCAAGGTTGGGTAAGTTCTTGGGTGAGTTCCTGGCTGGGAAGTTAAAAGTTGTAAACCGCAATTGATATGTGCAAAATTAGCGGTATATCAACAGTAAATGAACTTTAACACTGTTGAAGACGCACATCACAAAGGCGAACACTAAAAAACTCTAAATTGCATAATTGCAAACTACACGTAGATTTCGTGACAAATGTGGTCTCTCTTTTCCCCTTTGCCACGACATTTAAGTGATGACACCTATAATTAGGTTAAATTTCGTTTCTCCATAGGCTGACGTCAATGTGTAAAGAACTGTGACCTTTAACGATAAGCGAAACATACTAAGTACAGAGACAAGTTAAACTTATGCCTGGATTCATAAAAAGTCCACCTTCTATCCAACATTATTAACACGCAGTAATTTCAAATAAAGGTTACCATCATATTGGAAAATCTTTTTCAACAGGGTATTCATTTGTCAAATTGTATTATGTGACATTTTAAAAGATGTTATCTTTGAAATTCACTTGCATCATCCATTTTCAGAGGCTTCAAATTGGCACGTAATAGTTCTCACTAGTGCCTGGACCTGAGGAATAAGACTTTAACCGGTTAATCGAGATATTTCTAACCAATTAATCGCCTAATCACCGTCCACGAAAAATCACTATCAAACATCAGAGGTAAGATAACATTACATCAACCTCTTAAAAATTTAATTCAAATTTGAAACTTTAAACTGTAACACGGGTAATATAAGTTGACAACAACAAATAGTCATTATGTCTATGGATTCATCAATATTTTCAAATTAATTTGTTGAAAAATTATTAAAAGCCACAAAATCGGTCAACAGTTAACCTGACCAAGGAACATTTTAACTGATTAGTTGGTTAACCATTAACCGGTTCCAAGCACTATTTAACATATTTCTAGGCTAGATCTTGACACAATTTTATTTATTTACTAACGAAGTAAATCAACACAATTTTCAATTCCACTGAGGATACGTGCACTTTATGCTTCCAGATCAGTACAGATGACTTCAAAGGACCCTTTGTTGGATAACGATGTCGGATATTATCAATACATAGATGGTAAGCAGATTTTTATTTTGACGCTTCAATAAATTTTACCCCCTATTAATAATTATTAGCCACCAACCAAGCGACTGATTGGTGCATACTACAGAGAACTTCCTGCTTTTAATTAATTATCCCCAAAATAAACTAATTTTTAACAATTTCTACTGTGTGATCGTGTAATAATAACAGGGTCATTTACCTTGAAATTTTTAACAGTACATTAATTTATAATTCTCTCCCATGCATAAAGTGGAGTGCAACAAGATCAATGCTAAAGAATACCCATTAATTAAGGTGATATGGGAGGTACAGTATGAAACCTCAAGATTAGGGGAATCCTTGACAAAGTCATGCAAATAATGGTATATCCCTTTTGTTTAAAACAGTATCATTCATAACTAAATAAAACAATATTAGAAACAAAATTGAATGAATAACTTTAGAAATTGTAGAAACTTTACAACTCAATGTTTGTCAATGGAAACTAGTCATTTTAATTTGCTCTGTACTCGGAATGTTTCATTGAACAGTGCTATTCGAGATGCCCCTTACCATTACATTGCTTTTTTATTTTATGTCGTATTTTTAAAAATCCGAAATGGCTTGAAATGCCTTCCATACTACCTTAAACTACATCTTACTCTGTTACATAATGATTGAGTTAATATAAATGTTTAACTAGGGCTCTGGTTACCTGGAAGAGCCAATGGTGACCTGCGTTTGTCCGTTGTGAGCAGAAAGTCAGTGGACGCCGCCAAAGGCATGCCACTTCTGGATTCTGATGTACTTCTGACGTCCTATCCCAAAACAGGTACCTATCACTTTTTAAACTGAGGGGCATTTTGTCCCCCATATCTGTGTCTTGGAGGACTTTGCATTGCAATGAGGGACGTCACAATGAATGATTTCGGTTTTAAAACAAAATCAATACTCAGAATCAAATATAAAAATGTCTGTAACTTCATAAATACCATGAACATACAACAATATTGAACCAAGATTTGGGTGTGACCTTGAATCTCAATTTCTAAGGGACATTTCCAAATTTTTATGCGGGAAACCTACGTGCTGTAGCGGCCGCACTGAGTAACATATAATTTACAATTAAAATGTGTGTCTGTTGTCTACGTTGACCCTAAAACAACTTTTGCGCATCCTAATCACGGCACTGATAAAGATCCCAACAGTAAATTGCTGAATTACTGCGCCTAACCAAATCAAGCAATTGTGGATAAACTAGTTGTCATTTACGGAAAAGATGCACAGCAAAGTCTCATCTACAGACTGATAGATTACTCCTGTTTTTTGTGCGTCTCGATTCTAAGCTCGCTTCGCTGGGCAGTGACAGGTTCGATGTAAATCGATGACAACCCAGTAGGTAATCCATGACGCAGGGGGGCGGGGGTCCAACACCCCTACCATTTTTAATACAACCCAAAAAGATGGTTGCCGCAAGGGTTGCATTCACCTCAAACCTAAACATAAAGTTAAAATTTAAAGTTTAAATTAAATTTACTCTTGATTATACCACTAATTTTCCCGCACACATTGCACATCAACTGCAGTTTACAATCTTTAACTTCCAAGTAGGCATCTCACCCAACCTTGATGTAAGCAATCTCCTTAAGGTGATGATTAAGAGCTGATGCACTCAAAATTGTCCTGCCAATGTTTGCTGGTACCAATTTTACACCTTGGTGACTTACTGAGACGGTGCAAAATGTATCTACTCTGTCTGGGAATAGAACCCAGGTCACTTGCGTAGTGGTGCTAAGTGCTAACCACACGCGGCACGCATACTAGCTCTGGTTGCAGTTGCGAAATAAGGCCTTTTTCTAATCATTTGGATTACTGGCAGGATTTTCAAAGTGCAGCGATCGGAAAAAGTTAAACTTGGTACCTAAATAAGCCAAACTGTTCATAAATATCATTGACATCAACACGGCCTCATTCACACACGTGTGTGGGCCATGCCCTAGTTTGCTGTTGATATCTATGATAAATATCAAGAAAAAAAATTTCATAGATGATATTTTTATAATACGGCCCCATGGAGAAGAAGAACTCAGGATCTTTATGGAAATTTTGAACAACTTCCACAATACCATCAAATTCACCATT
>JBCAUI010070327.1:0-20000 GCA_038406195.1 Haplosyllis anthogorgicola | reverse complement strand
AATAACAAAAGTGCCGCAAACGATGTCATGTATGTACGTACTAAAGGAAAACAATAAATAATTCAATTCAATTCAATCCCATAGACCACTTTCAGCAGAACTGTACTTTTAAGCGGCTACAATGAAATGTAGATTTGCGTTAAATAACAAATTTGGCCATAAATTAGGGCTTTTTAGCTTAATTTTATGTTTCGGCTGGATACGTGGTTAGCAATTCAACAATCAGCTGGAACTCTCATCGAATTCAATACCATTTAAACTGCATCAAAACTTTCCACTCATTGGCTTAGTCACGTCAAAGCGAGATATTATCTTGTCGAATTTTTTGTTTGTAAATATAATTTGAGTTATTACATTAAGAAAGATGATAGGGTAACTCATTAGCAAATTTATTTTACCATCTGCATAAATTTCAAGAAAAAGTGTCGTTACTTTCTTACAACCAACACAAATGATTACAGCAATTTAAATTGTAAGTCTTACAGTTAACAAAAATGACATTTTATGTGAGACACGTAACTGTTTCGGGGAGAGCGAAGAAGCAAACTTTCCATGATGAAAAATAATATGACTACGAACAAAAATCGTTGAATGCCAATTTTCTGCCAAGTCAATCAAAAAGGTAAATAAACAAATCGTCAATGTAATATCTCGTATTGACGAGACTAAGCTATTGCCTAAATAATTGGGAAAGGGCAAAAATCTAAATGATCTTTCAGTGTTTTAAGCTGTATCAGTACTGTAGCATTAAACGGAATCGAAGAAGGAGAAAAACTTCCAGGCCGACGTTGAAAAAAACCCGTTATAATACGTTTCGAAATATCAGACATATCAATGCATCGTAATTACTCATCTCATTTAACATGTATATCAAACAAGTATCTTACATTTTGCAGCAACCCTTTCTCTCCCACCCGCATGTAACGAAGCTGTGAATTTCAAAAGTTTCTTCAATGTGAAAGGTGATTTCTCAGGAGGCAACTTCCTATGCGCCGAATATCCACTGAAGACTGGAGGTGAATGTTCAACATACGCTCAAACATGAATGCGGATTACTTGTGTACCACGTAACAGATAATAATACTTTTACGAATACAAGTTAATTGTGTCAAGATAATAAGACATTACATGTTGTATTTTAAATTTAGTGCCACTAAAATGTTACCTTGATAAAACTTACTTATGTTTTAACTTATCTGCACATATTTAGCATTTTGTAATCTACAACTGCCTGTCTATCAAACACCAAACTGTTGCCGTAAACCTATCTTTTATTTTTAAACAAATTTTATGTTTTTGTGTCATTTTTCTAGATGAGTATGGAAACAGCAAAGAATGTCAAGTATGCAATTAATTTTACGTTTACTCAAATGAATCTACAACCGAAAGTGAATGGTGAATGTGATGATTACGTTCAGATCTGGGATGGAGGTTACGAAAACCTTGGGAAAGCAGAGTACCAACCCACCGAAAAACTGTGTCAATTACCGAGTACCCATATTTTCCGTAAAGAGATGAAAATGCTCCTCCTGTTTCATTTTGATGCTTCTACACAATCATCTGGTTTTAATCATCGGGAAATAAAACAAGTAAGATGTCATGCTACCAACATAAATTTATCTTCAACAAATCAGCCAGATTAATGTTTGGACAGTTTATTTAATATTGAAATTGTTCTATGTTACATAATAATTTGAATACTTTACGTAAGTAGTTCCGCGGTCATTTTGTTTGAACAGTTCCAGAAGTTAACAATGAAATGTTTACATGAAATCAGCTCCTAAAACTCCTATCAAGCAAATTGAAGTGCTGAAGTGCAAAAGTTTAGTATGGAATTCTACGCGTTTCAAAACTGATAGGAATTGCATGTTCTGATTATTGTTCTTTCCCTTTTTTATTTCAATACTTTTTGAAGAAACCCCGGAATTCAGAACAACTGTAAAAATGTTCCTTTCATTTGCAGGCTGTAATCAATTCAGTATCCTGTATCTGATGTTAAGGATATTTCAAAGTTTATGTGTCAACATCCACAACTGGTAGAGAGCGCTTTAAACATACATAGTGTTCATACATTTAATGGATAAGTATGTACGCACAGCTTTCTTCACTGAATTGTGAACTTCAAGTCAGAATAAGAGCTGACATCCAAATCAGGGAAAACATAAGAAATCCTGTTAAAAGAAAACAGCGCAGACCATTTCATAAAACTTTCCGAACAATTAAGAAAATTGTAACGTGTTTGGGTTGGACAAGAAGCACGCAACTGTACACATGTAATATAACCCGAGGTGAAAATTGTCATATGAATTTCAGACCGCGTTTTTTCTTTTGTACAGGTGTAGGCGCATGATCAAACGCACATTATCCAATTACAAAATATAAGTCTGGGAAATAAACACGCTGAAGTCTGACGTTTATCCATCATATCATCAGTGTTACTAAGTAAACTACTCACCTGTTTGGCATAAAGGTGCCGCTGCACTAAACACCATGTTGTCTAGGTTGGTTGGACCGTCCGTTCTTGTGAAGAAAAATTTAAATCCAGATCTCTCCACAAAAGGGTCCGTTCGGAATATGATTTGGAGATAGGAGTATGGCGTATCCACAGCCTCGGGCACTTTCGATCCACACAGTTTTTCCGTTAAGTCATTGACAGTAAGGTTTTGTCCTTGCAGTTCACGTATCTATCACAAAAGAGATTTATGTTAAAAGGGTGCGTTCAACTTGTTGCGCCGAATGCCCGATACTTTTCGGTTCTCTGTATTGACGAGAAGGAACTGTGGTTTGCTCTTCCTGTTATGTAGTAGTAAGCAGAGCTTTTGGGGATCACTCTGGTTCAAAGCCACCCATATAGGGAGGTTAAACAATACAGCATGAGGCTTTGTGCACTGATAGCATTGGCGGATCCAGGATTTCCCGTAGGAGGGGCGCCCGGCCTGTAGGGGGGGAGCGCTAATCCAATTTTTCACCTATTTTCGCCCAAAAATCGAGAAAAACTGCATGAAAATGAAGAAATTTTGGGCCGTAGGGGGGGGCCGCGCGCCTCCCGCGCCCCCCCCTAGATCCGCCAATGGATAGGTTATCTCTCTCGTTAACGAGTAGTTTTATAGAGCTAGAGCCTCTGAACCGTCCCAACTCCCACAAAATATCAGCAACAACTCATAGAGGATTACTCTTGTTCCTTTCGAATTTACAGTTTTTCCTTCCGGTTTATTTTCTTCTTCCTTAAACGTTGTTTGGTACCAGTCAGTAATCATTTTTTCTTAAGGTCGCGGTACTGGTACCTCTGTTTAGGACTTGGCATAGCCCATACATTGACTTTAAAGCCAGAAACTTGTGAATATTTAACATAAATAAGTTAAGTATACCTGTATAGAATCCACACACACTCCGCTTTCGTTTCGATCCTGTAGATCCAGATGAGTGAACTCCAGATGTAGACCGTGGTGCCGTGGCGCCTCAATGGTGATCACACAGTCTGTGTTCGGTTTGTACTTTCCGGCACTTTGTGATTTGAATACGATATCGTAAAGTCCTTCGATTCTTGCATTGTGGCGACATTCACCTCCCAGAGGCATCTCTATAGCTGAATGAAAATACAACATTGTAACATAGCACACAGTTTCAAAGTTGTTATTTGAAAAAAAAGCACATGTATTATTCTCGCAGTTATTTACAGAACATTCGTGGGATTGTAAAAACACTCTATAACAACATTCTCACCTGCTTTGGACAACTCATGGTAACATGACAATGTTGTCACCTAATTCTTGAAAGCAATTGATCCAGAATAACTACGCACAATACCAGCTTATTTAGTAGGATCATAAACTTTGAGTCATAGTTCTAAACTGCATTTTTTTGAAGATGTAAACTGCCATTGTCCAATTAAGGTATAGACTGCCTACATAAAGTGTTTTTACAACAGGTTCACATTGTTCCTTGCGTCACGGTTCATTGAATTTCATTTGCGACCTAATTAAATGACCAACTATTGTCTTTGATGGCGCATAACATCAGACCCAAGGCGAAGTGGTGTACACGAACCAGGAAATACTGAGTACGTTCATTTGAGGACAAAATCAGTTGGCCATTAATATTAATGAATAACAAATCCTGATAATTCTCGGACACAGTAAATTTATTCGAAACTAAGAAATTGACTGAAATACCAAAGAAAGAAGGATGACAATGATGTTCAACAAACATGCCCATCTAAGGTAAGTTTTAAAAACCAGTTGATATAAATGTAAAAAAATTCAGTTTTGAATAGTCAAAACGCATAAGGGGGAACTTGATTAATCGATCAGCAGAAAAATCGAATTAAAACCTAGGCAGGTTTCTTTGTTCCTTTCACATTTTGCGATGGTCTGCGCATTTTATGACAGTTTGCTCAATTTTGCAGGATTTCATTTTATATCTTTGATGCAAGAGATTTAATTTATCCATTTCGCACTTTTAATTTTTGACCATGATAAATACTAAATCAAGGTAAAAAATAAAAAGTACGAAATGGACAAATTAAATGTCCTTGCCTTGACGATTTAAAGTGATTTATTTTGTGTGCAGGAATTGCTATCAAGTATTCCTAATTTTTAAATTTTTCATTGAAATTTATTTTTTTGGTATCATAGTTTATATTTAATTCATAGTATTCTTATCTATCTTTACATTGGATAGAATGTATTTGACTGATTTTTAAATTGATATTTAACAACATTTAATTTCAAAGTAAACAAATAATGAAGAACAAGGTCAACTTGACATCTAACATTTTAAGGACATACTCATCCACCGTCAACAAATTTATATCTGTAGGAATGAATTTATAACAGTTGTTTTGTAGTTTTTGCATGATATGAATGTGTATTTCTGGGATTCGAGGTTTAAAAAAAAATGTTAAAAATAAGGAATGAGGGTGATCTCTTACTACCGGAATTGATAATTTGGTGCAAGGTTAAAGAGTGTGAGTTTTAGTGTACACGTCAGGCATGGAAAGGAATTTCATGTAAGATTTATAAGTGAAGGACATGTTAAGTTGATTTTCACATTCTAGGCAGATTTTGGAATAGGAACACAAGTTGATTGTAGATGAATGGCGGCCATTCATAGATTCTTAACAGAGGCTTGTCCAAGAATTGTTGCAAGAAGCTGCGCCAGGGTGTCTTCATGTGGTTGGAGGGGGCGCCCAGTGACATTCCCCCTGAACCCTTAGAAAAAAAGAACTTTCGTACGATGGAAATGACGCACCCCCTTGGATCGGCCAATATTTAGGGTTTCAATTCAAATATATTTATAGAGATTGCAATTTAGACGTGTATGCAGCAGTGGCAAAACAGTAGTTGTTAATTGTGTGAAAGAAAAGTAACATACCTGCTTTTACTGTAACAACACATGTCAAGAATGAGACAAGATGGAGTGTGGAATACATCGCGTCTGTCTGAAGAAGAAACAATACTTCAAACCAAATTGAAAAAGTATGCTGAAAATGTTTACTTAAATTGACAGTAATTACATTAAAATTCAATTATTACACCAACTTTTTCTCCAATATTTTTAATCGTGTTTTTTATCGTGTGTCTACCGATTTTTTGGTTCTTAATTTGGAAATTTTATCAGTAGTCGATTAAATCTGTCTTTATCGGTTTTTGCAAACTTGACAAAAAACGAAATAGGTCAGAATAAACAAAAATAAAACAAAAAAAAAATCAAAGAAAAAAACCAAAAAACCAAAAAAAAACCACCCACCCCCCAAAAAACACTGAAAAATATACTTACCCTTTCTCTGTCAAGTATTAGTTATGGAATATTTATTGTTACTAATGATTTTAGGCCCTTATTTTCAAAATAGTTACATTTCTAAATAAAAGTTATCCTTAAATTGTATATAGTATGAAAAAAATCTTAGATTCAGCAGAGTAATTATCCATAGAAGGAGGTGCTTAACACAAATAATATGTATGTCAGTGGCACCTGTTGTGCAAATTTTAAACTTTTTTGAAATCAACTTTACTTTTTTCATGAACTCTAATTGTCTTGATGAAAACAAATAGTTCTTTGTTTGGAATGGCAAATAGAAAATCGTGTAGACGAGAAATGCCATCCAGTGGATGCACTGGGTAATTTAACACGTACCGGCTATTTGTTCTTTCGTATCCTATACTAAGAAAGTTGAATAAAAGTATAAAACTGCATAAATTCTATTTACACATTAAGATTTGGCCAGTAAAACATTTATTTTCAACGTCTAAGTTACTGTCGCAAGTCCAAGGTTGAAACACTGCAATACACAAAACAAGATATTTGATTTTGTCACATTGAGCGAATAGGTATCACAATCACAATGTTAAATTTACCATTGTAAAATGCAAATGTAATGTAACTCATACACAGAGTATGACATCCTATGAAGGTTGCAATGAAGAGTTGTGTATTAGTTTTCAGACAGATGGCGACGATGTCGCATCGTACAGTAACAAAGAAAAAGTTACAAAAATCGCTTTAAGATATAAATTAAAAGCCACAAAAATATTTAAAAATTCAAAACAATGTTTGTTAGTTATATTTAACGTTTGGTTGTCTTTACTTTTGTGGTTATTAAATTGAGACTCCTTGCAAAAAATTATCATTCGGCCGTCGTATTTTACAGAGGTGTGGTGGAGAATCCTCAGATGCGGCAAATTGTCACATGTTCTGCAAAATGTATTATGCCGCGGCATGGGTCCGAGGTATCTCTTTTAATATAAAAATATACACAAACATGGAAGCGAGATCTTCTTTCAGAGCCCAGCAGTGTCTTGTGAAAGCGAAATATTGGGGATTAAGATGAAATTTGAGAGCGCGTTGAGAGTATTAATTTTTTAGCCAAACCAAATTTTATAAAACTCATTTAATGTGTCTGCAAAAAAACCCCCCAAAACATTTTTCATACTAGATTGTGCTTTCCCAATGGATTTGTTTGTTTATTCACACTCGATTCGCGGCATTACACTAACCTAAAAATTGTTGGAAATTATTCACTGCGTGTAATTCTGTAACTGTTTTCACGAAAAGAAAGTCGTTTTGGGTGCTACAACGTTTGTCTCTATAAAATCTAGATGGAAAAAAAACCCCGCAGGCGCCAGGTACCACAGGGACTGACAACTTTTTATCTGTATCTGCAGCATATTCATACGTTGCATATATGGTACAATAGCTGCACTGTGGTGACAGAATGGCATTTAAAGATGATGGATGAAACTTGCTTTCTTACTGTTACTAAATGTGACTACGATATTTAATGCTAAATAAGCTTAACAATGTGCGTAACAAAAACTAACAATATTTGGCGAACAGGTGGGGATGGAAGGTGAAGGCCGATCCAGGCAGATCTTTGTTGACTGTTAAAAAAAGTCCATCCATTTGCTTAAACTAATACAGGTTTTGAAATGTCAGAGTCAAAGTAGTAAAACGTAAGATGGAACATCGCATAATCAAACATCAGTAGTTGTGGGAGCAGAATTCGATGACTTGCAAATTATCCGCTCTGATGTCTTTGTCCACATTACTTTTTGTAAGTGCATCTTTATAGGCTATTTATTTGAGCTTCAGTCTCATGGTATTGTGTAAAAAATGGCGAACTAAGCATCTCACGACTTAAGTGAACAAATCAAAAGCATTGTAAGATATGAAGTAGAATAAAAGAATTAGAGGACTAAAACAATATGTTTGTTTTCGCCTTTCAGAATGAAGGAGAAAAAACCCTTATTTGTATTCTTTTCGGGAATTGGTAGACCAATTTTGGCAAATTTGCCCAGTTTGCCAGATAGGGGGGAGGGGTTGCGGTCAATAGTATTGTTTTGTAACTTCAGTAATTTGGTTTATATAGATATTAAAATTAGGAAATAACATTTCATCATTAAAGCAGGGTGATTAATTTTGCTGCTTTTTAAATTACTAACTTGAAAAGTTTCACCAATGATACGTTGGCAACTATTTGTGGAGTCCGTGGTACCCTTTATTTAGACTTGAGGTGGACCTCCACTCTGTTAGCTTCCCAAGGTCGATGAGCCACTTATTCCGGGTGATAATAACATTACATTCACACCGCTAATAGCACAGGTGACTGTGCTCATTTACCAGAAGCCTTGTTTTATTCCATTTAACAAGGCGTTTATCATTTCACTTGCAATTGCAATCGGTTGCAATCTGCTTTACTCGTGCTGGTCGATGGGTACAAGAAAGTAATGGCTAATTTGGCTGGTGCAAAGAAATAATCAGCTAATTCCATGCATAACTTGCTGATACAGTATAATGTAATGTAGTAAGTAGGGGATTATTGTACACACTAGCCAAACCAAATATACACAGATGACCATAACATGAGAACAGCATTTAGGCCTGAGCCACGGATAAAGCTTTAAACATGAATGAATGAATCAATTTTTATCAATCCATATTATAAATGACTGTAACGCTGTCACCGACGAAAATGGTTACTGCGACAAGATAACCTTCAGCATGAAGAATCAAGTTGGTGCCGCAGCAGGTACAGTAGTTCGGTACAACCAGTTTCGGTCACTTTTTTGCAATGGCGGCCCAGAACACAAACCTAGATTTCGTCCAATACATAGATCCTCATTGCCATTAGGCATGAAGTCAATCAGCATTTGAATGGAATGAAGAATCATGGTCCAGAATAGAGCATGGATCCTTGTGTAACAGTTTGAGGTAGGGGTTTTATGGAGATGTTTTGTGCAAAGTTTTCTGTGGGCGTTTGTTGATGAATATCCATAGATCTATTTTATATACTTGTTTTCAATTTGTTGGACCAGGGTTCTCTTTTATGTTTTTTTTATTGCCACCAGTTTTGACTTGGTGTGACCCTCCCCATGCATGAGTTTTAAAGTTAGGGTGTTTCTCTCACCTGCACTCTTGCTTGTTTGGATGGTGATCCCAAGGGTGTATACAGCAGGCTCACCGTCTGGACTCAAGCTGACAGAGCAGTGCAGGAAGAAGTAGTGCTTGAACACAGGCAGTCCGAGGACGCCCGCTCTTCAAGCGAGCGTGTTATCACTTAGCCACACCGGCCGGCATATAGATATTACATATTAGATATGATTTCAGACACAAATCTGTATAAGTAACAATAAACATTACCATTGGTTATCCTTTGTGTCCACATTGGTCCGAGCCATTTAGACTAGGGATTCTACTTGAGAGGATTTATAAGCAGTTGCCCGAGGATCTATTGGTAGATACTATTCATATGATATTTAATACAGGCAAACACTCAGTATGCGAACTGGTATCGGAGTCAATTAAATGTTAAGATGTTCTTTTGCCCTTTATAGCGCCTTCCCTCACAGAACTTCTGAACGGGAAAGTTCATTGCTGTCTATTTTCCGCCAGTGTCTCGATTAGCGTATACCTTGTGTTGTTGCGTGAAAATTATACTTGAAATAATGAATGATAAATTTATGACAGTGGGGGAAAACAAAGCGAAAAATACGTATACTGTTCAATATTTATTTTTTATAGTTTTCCCGGGACAACATTTACAACAAACAATTTAATTGTGTTGAACTAATCTGTTATCGTATTAACATTTTATCGTATTGCAGGCACCTGAATATTTAGATTTAGACTGTTTGTTAACAGTGGATAGCTAACTAATTAAATGGTTGGTATAAATACAGTTAAGTTAGGTGTCATAATTACGAATCAGGCGAAATCTCATGGGAAAACAATATCAAAGTACAACACAAGTTATGCATTTTGTTTGGCCACAATACATTTCATTTACGTGATTATAATAAAAAAAAAAGTTCCCCAGTAAGAACAACGATGTTTCTGAATTACAGTTGAGTTTTGTGGCAAGAGTTAATTACTTGGCACAAACTGAGGTGTATGAATCACGAATGTCTCAGTTCTTTTCTGAATACATGCAGTTCTGTACGAATACAGACATCTCTTTTGTCTTGTATTGGTGACCGCATACTTGTAATTGCAGGTAACTACAATACTTATTGCACATTGCCTCTGTAAACTGGATCCACAGTCAGGTACGATCAAGCCTGGAACCTGCTTTGCAGAAATATCACACATGACTAGAAGGTTTAATTCTCTGGCAGCCCATGATTATCCTCCATTAAATGTTTCTACCCAGCGAACAATGTTTGTGCTTACTGAACGGTTTTTAATTACAGTTTCAAAACTTTGGTCTCGGACCATAGACCTTTTGAGGATAACATGGTAGTTTTTGGCACCTTGTTAATTTGGTTATTTGTTACGGTTTCTTCGATCAGGGTGCTCCTTTCTGCAAAGATAAAATAAAAGCATCATAAGACATTGCAAGTCATAAGACAGTGCGTTTACTGTTTTAACAGCAAAAGTAGACTACAGCAGCCGCTGTGACTACGTTATTGAAGCTAAATTACACCACAGCTTGTTCAACATATTGATGCTAAATTACACCACAGCTTGTTCAACATATTATTTGCTTTAAAATATTACATTGATCATAAACTTGCATTTTGCCATGAACTGCCTTGATGACCTTCTGTTCCTTCTTGTAAATGTTGCGAACTCTGCTTGTTGTTGAATTCTTCATTTCTCTGGTTTGTCAAGACAAGCTGCTGCTGAACAGTGTCGTAAAGACCCAGCTCCTTTAAAGTTTTTGCTTCTACTCTATCGTAAATGAGTTTGAAGCCTGTGAATTCTTGGTTTTTGTCTGTATGGAACTTAAGTGTCACTACACTTGTGTTGGAAAGTACAGATGCAGGTAATTTGCTGCCGCACAATGGCTCGGACAACATCATTTCTGTACCATGACCATTGTACAGCTGCAGATAATCTGAACAGCTTCCATCCTCTGCCGGTGGCTCCAAATCAAAGTGTGTAAATGTGATGTTGAATATGTACCCTGGTGGTATTCTGAGGTGCAGGATGCAATCCATTTCTTTAGGGTATGTACCTTCTCTCTGTGATATGAGGTTGACACCATACAATCCTTTAAAGTCGGCCTCTCCACATCCTTCTGGGAGATACACGTTAACTGCAAAATAAGATGTAAATTCTAAGGAAAAGAATCACCAACATTGAGAGGATGCAATTGACAGGATTATAGACTAAATTGTAACTAATTTATAAGCTAATCAGGATAGATTTCTATCCAAAAAAACCATGTCCTCAAAAACGAACTTTTCCAAATATTGGTTGTTCTAGTCTTGAAATTAGCATGTAGTTATTGGTTGAGGTTGTAGTAACTGCCTGAAGAATGTGCACTTCATAAATAATGCTAACACAATTTCAAATATTTGCTATTTCAATAGCAAATGTTCAAGAATGCAGGAAAGGGCATTTCTGGTCAAGGCATAGTTCGTGTATCAATGCAAAAGTATACAATTCCTCTTCATTTGATCCACATAAAACGTTTTCATTTGGAATTGAAATGTAACAACTTTTCCTACCTTTGTATTTGTGCCCAGGTTGTGTAAGTTGTGATGTTACTTGTCTAACGAAGAAAACCGCTACCAAGATGAATGTGAGTAGAAATTCTGCTATATTTCTCTGGTGCATCAACATTTTGTTACCTACTAAAAGAAAAAATAAAAGAAAGTTAAGTAAGGTATTGAATTATCGTCCCAAAAACTGAACAGAAGATGTTTCTACTTGCACAACCTCGGAAATTGAAATAAAAAATTGCGCAATTGCTAGTACCAATTTCTAATTGGCATTAAACTTTCATGCAAATAAATAATAAAACTACTCACCAATTGATATTTTTTCAAGAAACAAGTTTTATTCCAATATAAAATAGAATTAAGTTTCAGTGCTTCAGTTAAAAAGTGATCTGTATGTATCCCCTACATGTGCAATACCCGGTGTATTCAATGTCAACTACTTTGGTGCTAACCCCATCAGGTCGCCATACAACAGATATATATGGCTACTTCTGCTGCCACCTAGTGCCACAATTAACCGCATATCTCCCCTGTCGTGTTGGTCTTTAACAAACACAAAGAGAGACAGCACCGGAGTGAGGTTAGCAAAATCCTGGCTGTCCAAATAGCGCGCTGCCATACATGGACTGCCTATTTTTAGACTGGTATATAAGTAAAGGGTTTCTAACGTTATGGTCCATCATTTTAGCGTTGAGTGCAGACGCAAACGGATCGCTCAATGTTTCTGATGCTGCAGTGGAGCATAGATGCTACCCTGTAAATCCCTAATGTCAAGAGTAAACCTATACCAATTCTATAGTTGTATCTATCGCGAAACATATTTGGTTACCACCCATTCCACACACTACGGCTTGGGTCAATTTCTTGGTACGGCTTCCTAACTTTTCGAATACAAAAAGAAAAAGAAAACTTAATGCTTTAAATTTGAAGCATTTCCCTTTCAAATATGTATTGTGTGCTACTAGCTCTGACAATTTGACCAAAGGTATTTCCCAACGTTTGGTCTACTATACCTACTAGACCTGATTGAAGAAGGCCTCTGATCAATTTGATGTAAGCAAAATAGAGCTAAACGACGAATGCATAAAATATTTTACTTGATAAAGGTATTTTCTTTGTTTTAAACTGACCCAACATAGCTGCCTAAATCTTGCTGTCTGTAGTTTTGCAGTCTGCTTTTGAATTTTAGCTGTTTGGATGTCTTGAGCTGTTTGAACATTTCACGGACGAGTTTATTCTCAGTTGTGGTAATAGGTATTTATTGATAAATTACAAAGAGGTAGAGCTACCAGAAATATTAAGTTTGACAGCGTGCAAATAATAATAATTAACAATAAAGTTCTCAGGATTATGTGTGCAATTACGTGCATATTCTGTTTCATAAATTATTTGGCAAATCGTAAAATTACGGTGAAAGCGTTAATGTTTGTGCTCAAGATTGCGGCTCTTTGATGTGTCCTGGAATTGTAAACCTAAAAAACAACATAGTGATATCATTTATTGAATGACTTTTGCCCAATAAATATTGATCAAATAAATAGATTTTGAAATAGATTTTGTCCCAAAAAACAATCCCGTTCCCAACCTTTCGAAAGATACAAGCGTAACCTTCGGAAATGTCTTAAGGGGGTTATTGAATACGAACGTTATGCTATACTGATCACGGAAGTAGACAAAAATACTTAGATGTAACCTTTAAGAATGTCATTATGAAGTCAATTCATACATATGTACACGGGGAATTTTTGTTGTGGATCATATTGTGTGCTTGATGTAAGTCTCAATTTGTTTACACGAACCAAGTCCTATATTCCACCCGGGGTAAACAGTGTTTACATTGTAGAACCTAGGTGTAGACCAAATAGAATCTGAGTAGTTGGGTAAATACGTCATAGTTTAGTAGTTTACATAATTGCATCACAAATGCTTCCTAGTATATAATTGATTGCTTGCGTGGGAAGATAGTCCATATTATTTGTAAATCTAAGAAACTTGTACATTTCTGATGTATTTGCGGGTTTTTTTCGTACATGTGTATTCTAGAAGGTAACATTTTACGCATGTCAGGGAAGTTATCGAACAGTGATCAGAACGTACAGCTTAAACCTGAGCTAATTCAATGTCCAATTTGTTCACTTTTTGCCAGTCCTATATTTACACCCCAGTATGGCGATAGGATATAAACATGTAACATAGTCATTCGAAATTGGCAAATCTTGATTGATCATTTACCTTCATGCCGTTGGTTACGGAAATGCACTATTACGAAAATGACATTGTTTCTGTTATCTGTTGTGCGGGTACTCGAGGGTAGTTCTAAGGCGCAAGCAAAGTATCAGACTTGCTTGGCCACGAATCTCTCATTTTAAGGTACTTTTTCTTCCTGATACCGGTGAAATTTTCCCAAGGCTTAATCTGACGATTTCACAAATCCTGTTGCCCAACACGTTAACTTGAACCACTTAACTTTTTTATGCTTACTGCCGGGGATATTACGGGCTACGGACGTAAGCTCCGCCCCCAACACTGCTAGGTAGCAGCCGCAATTAGGGGGAGAGGGCATTAGAGCCCAGGGTACCATACAGACAACACCTACTAAGCAGTATGTAGCAGGCCAGACAGCCAGAACAAGCAACCTAGGCTTAGCTACTTACTACATGGAGGTTCTAGCCTAAGAATGTTTTAGGATCAAGTTTAGATCAACTTTATTAACTAGAAATTATCACAGAAAAATGGATTATTAATAATCTAATAAATATTTTACTGGCATTTGCTGATGACACATTAAAATTATAATAAAATTCACCGGTGCAAGCCGAATACAAGTTTCATAAATACAAACATGGACAAATGGATATCAATTCAATATCCTATTTCTATACCTGCATATTAATAGACTCAACTTGGTACCAAACAAAATTATATAGTGTAACAACTTTATTATGGACAATTTGGACAATTTACTGGATACTGGCCAGAGTTGCAGCCGGAACTCTCCTCAGGCCATACAAAAAGTACAGATTGATTTTCATTGGAAATTTTGGTCAAACATTGTTCAGGTATACCAAACAATCCATTTTATAATAGAACTCCATAGAACTTTACATCAAAAACAGGAAAGAGACATCTTTATAAATACCTTGGAAGCTATTAAAAAGGTGAATGCTTTTGGACCCATCCACAATAAGAAGGTACGGTCCATCCAAGGTAGGAAACAAATAAAATCCTCCCCTTCAACCACCCAAGATCAACGGGATAATACTGGAACAGAATTCCAGCTGTGGACACCCCTCCATTGTGTCCTAGCTAGGCAACTACAAGAGTGACAAAAACAAGAGAGAGAAGAAGAAGAACAAAGGAAAACAGCAGAAAATCACTGCAAGAAAGTACTATGAGAATGATAGAGTGGCTATAATCCGGATCACCTTTGTAATGAAAAACTCCTTGATACAATCGATCAAGTAGACAGCATAGAAGATGAAAAACCATTGCTAGGCACTACAAGCCATGCATTAAATGCCATGCATACATCTCTGGTTACTCCCATGTGGCCAGCCTCACCCAACCAGAATATTGTACCAGCAGAAGCTGAGCACATCTGGTGCCCATGCCTCATGGACCACTTGGGCCCATCAACAGCAAGATACAAGAAAACATCGAGCAACTGCAGTCAGCACAGGTACAGTAATACTAGTTATTTTGATAGTGCATATAATTATGAGGACTATCAATCCTCTACATGGGATCACACATCCCAAGAGATAAATGAGGAATTACCCGTGTACATCTTTGGATGTAATACAAGATCAGCTGAGGCAAGGGAATGCAGGAGGTGTAAATTTCACATAAAATCCACATAAAACAGCATAACCAGTGGTTAAGCAGACAAGACTACTCACAATTTTCAACATCCTGCCTCCACCCAATGTCTTAGATACTTTGGACCTAAAATCAACTTATGAACAAATTAACATTATGGCCTCCAATTATATAACTGATGACTCATCCTCTGAGGATGAACAAAATAACCCACTTAGGACAACAATAGAAGAGAGACAAGGTTCTATTCCTGGTTCTCAAATGGCTACTGGAGTAGCTCTCAGTTTCAGACAAGCAGATTCCAACCCCATTGTAGAGAGAGGCAATAAAAAGATTAAAAAGAAGTCAAAGAAGCAAATTAAGAAGTTGGATCCCAAAAAGAAAAATGACAAACAGGCACAAACTGAAGTGGAACAACCCAAAATGAATGAACAGAAGTTGACTGAATCCAAATCATTGTGAAAAACATTTAATCACAGGATATCTGTCATAGACACTATAGAAAATCTGTACTAAAAAGTACTGTGAAAAAATGGCACACAGATTCAGAAAGCTTAAAGTAGAACATTCCATGCCAAGTCAAGCTGACCCATGGTCAGAGGGAGATACTCCATTACAAAAAGTCGCTTTTTCAGAAATTATCCCATCACAAGAATCAAGCAGCTTATATCCACAGTTAGACTTATATTACACTGACCACGATCCTGCACAACAAGTATCTAATTTTGATTCATTGACACCCTTCGTTGAAGGTCAATCACAAAGTACCCAAACAGATCTGACAAAAAGCCATAGACAATACATTGGGATAGCAACAGGCGGAGCTGACAAATATATGCATATGGCATCTGCTAAAACAGCAAACCAAGACCAGCAGTCATCAGAACAGGTAAGATTAGCAGGAAATACTTCCTCCAATCCTTTAAATTCTGCAGATATGAATATAGAAGACATATTTGCCATTGATCCCCTCACAAGAGATGGGCATATACAATGTTTACAGATATTGGTGAGACCTGAGGCATACATCAACTACAAAGATGGGAAAATAGGTAACCTCCCAGAATCTCATTACTTTCAGGATTTTGTGCTAGTGCTGATCAAACAACAGCACCTGATACAACCAGGAACATGGGTATTGGAATTAATATGGTCTCTTCCTATTGCTAGTTATGCAGGACTAGACCAATATTTGCAGTATCTGAACAGGTATAATGAAGAATATTTAGAAGAGATAGCAGAAGAGGACATGGAAGACTGGGCCAACCCAGATGAAGAGGATGATGATGAATATGAGGAGACATCAGATGAAGAAGATAACACAATTGTCAAAAATCATATTCAAAAAGCTGAGTCCAATGACACTATCCCCACTGTCCCACCAAATGAATATAATGACCCAGATAATTCACATAATTCTACTTTGACAGGGCCAGATGCAACCTCAACACCAGACCCACACAAAACTAATCCCACTGATATTGCTGATGTTAATAATGAAAGTTTAGTTCTGTTAAGTACACCAAGACCTGATGACCAAGAACCAATAGAAGAACAAGTGGTGAAAGATGAAAATGAGATTTCAAATAATGGGACTAGGCCTAAGACTCCCCAAACCCCACAAACCCCAATATGGCAACACCAAATCAAGATGATGTGGTCGTGGAGCAAGTAATTCTCTTGACAATGGCTCAAGTAAAGAAAGCTCTCACATTACAGCAACAAGCCCCTGAGGCAATTCATCTATTTCTAAAAATTTCAGGACTGAAAAGTAAAAGCATAGAGCTGAGATGCATGCACTAATAGAGGCACGAGAGGCCAAATTTAAAAGAATTCTTTTAAAAAAAGAAAAAGAGTTACAAACAAAGGTAAACCAGAACTAGCCAGCTAGAAACCTAGGAGGTGATCAACTTGATAGCATAACCAGACAACTAAAGACATTAACAGACAGTCTTGACACATTAAAGGGTAGATCCAATCATTCTCAAGTGTCTGCCATTAGAATAGCCATGCATCCAAAAGAAATAGATGCTTTAAAAGCAAAGGTGCAAAAAGCTTTACTAATTGACAAGGCAAATAAAGCAAAAAGTGAAATGGCAAAGAAACTGTAATTCATTTGCCAAACTGAGGATCAACAAGACCCAGCTGCAGGCTCACCCAGAGCCACCACAGTTAGACTCATGGGTCCCCCAAACCTGGTTCCTTTGTTAGCAGGAGATGATAATGTCAAATATCCTGATTATCCACAATTACATAATGAAACACCAGCACAATATAAGTGTAGAGTAGAACAAGAAAGACAAGAAGCAGAAGCCTGTCAAGCTCAAGAGGGAACCAGATGAGAGAAACTTGAGGATAGTTTTACTCAGATTGTACAAATTTTAAACAACCAGAACACACTACAAAACAAATCTAAATGTTTCTAATTCCTAAACCATATAATGGCACAAAACCTGAAGAGGGCCCCAACAAATGATTGGAATTTATGCATTATTGCCAATTGCATGAAAAAGCAGGGGCAATAACAACTTTCCAAGAACAGCTAGAAATGTTTGGGATAATAATGTTAGATGTGGCACAAGTTTGGTTCGATCAAGTGGGCAAAACAAAAACTAGCCTAAAAGAATAGACTAGCATTTGACCCATCCAAGAAGGACATTAAGTTTGCTGAAGATGCCAAATCATTAGGTAAATTATTAAACATGTCAAATACTCAAATGCTACAGAAATTAGAAGAAAGCATGCCTCCACAGATTGAGGCAGGTCTGTTAAATGCCGAAGACATGCCTACAGTGGTCAAGTTAGGCAGGCTACTAACAGACATATACAAACTGCAACCCACAACTGCTCAAACAACATGTCTAGCACATTTAGAATGGCTAAAAATCCAAGCTGAAATCACAACCAAATCTCTACCAAAAAGAAATCATTCCCAAAAATTTACATCAGTTAGACCACAACAAGCTGACAATAATCACAGCAGTGGCAATAACTATTATAATGAAGAAAATTACCAAGGTGATTACTCAAATCAGAGAGGTAGAGGTAACAAGAGATATAGAAGCAGCAGGGAGCAAAGAGGAAATTTCTTTCTGAGACGAAGAGGCAGTCATGGTAGAGGTAGAGGGTATAACCCTTACCAAGAAAAATTTAACCAAAGGGAATGGTACAATGACCAAGTCACCCTACCCTGAGATGATCCAGTGGTAGAGGCCATTGGCAGGGCAGCTGCAGCAGAGACCATGGCTGAGGAAGGGGATGCAGCCAAGGTAGCAGAGGTCATGGACACTACTACCAGGATGATGGCTATTATGATAATAACAATCAGTACAATCAACGGTACTATCAACAGCCCCAAACATGCAATCAAAATTATCAGGGACAGGCATACACACATGCACCCACTCCCCAACAACAAGCTCCACATCCTCAAGCAGCAGAACAGCAAGGTGCACAAGAACAAGGTCACATATGTACAATATGTAATAGACAAGGTTATTATGAATGATACTGCCTCTATGCAAAACAAACTATTAAAAATCTCTGTAATATAATGGGCATAACAGGTGAACAAAATACACAAGCAAATTTAACCTAAGGGAGCATCAATGGGACTCCTAACCCTAATAGGCAAACAGTAGAATATGATGCTAAAAATGAGCAACGCATAAAAGAAATTAAACAAAAAGCAAGGCTCTATAATCATACACCAATTGATGAAAGTGAGTGTGTAGACAAAATGATACTTATATATCAGTATTTTGCCAAAAATGAAAATGTAGGTGACAATATAAACCTCATAGAACAGACAGATGACATTTATGCATCCCTTAATTACAACATATGAAGATCCATTAGAAACATACAATTTTATGTATGAATTAGAGAACAAGAATGGGTGCATGCAGAAATGCTCCTCACATACTGAGAATTATAAAGACCAGAACAATTGCATACAGAATATAAATTCATACACAATATATGACAAATATGATGAGAATGAAGATACTCTAGCAGAAATATATGAATTAGACAATGAGCAATCTCAATTTTATAACAAAGATGAATGCATGCTATATAAAACAGACATAGAAAATGAGACACAGTCTGATTTTCAGTCTGGTAGGGCCTACCCACAAGAGAATGCATACTACTTTTACAGACATTATTCATCAAATATACCAATGTATGAAGGATTAAAATATGAACAAGCTAGCAAAATAGACATACAAAATGCATCAGAAATATTATAAAAAGAAATATTTGAAAATGAAGAGATAGCGAATACAGAAAACTCTATAGAGGAAGAAACATATCAATACACTCACAATACAACACAAATCTACACTCAGTCAGATCTATGTACTTTACAGGAATGAAAAGCAATGTAGTAAAAACAAAAAAGGATCATTACCAGTGCATCCTATACCATGATGATAACAAAGTCAAGGGACTCATTATGCATACTTATCCAGTCAAAATTATTATTGACAATGGAGCCACATACTCTATCATGGCTACATACTTTTACAACCAATGCAATGGGTTACAATTATTACCCAAAATCTCCTTATCTGAATATATGTGTATCAATACAGGTAACAGAGCTATACAGTGTAGATTTTTGCTAGAAACACCACTCAAAATTCAAGGCATACAATTACAAATTTGACTGTTAGTATGTGATACTAAAGCAACAGCTGGTATACTGCTGGGCAAAAATACCCTGCAGGAACT
>JBCAUI010070216.1:0-20001 GCA_038406195.1 Haplosyllis anthogorgicola | reverse complement strand
TTACTTTATTTAAGACCTAAACGGCCAAAAATGCATTTTGCCCATTCCCGGATGGGACCGGCTTTGCAATCTGTGATTGTCTCGTTCATTTTGTTTTTAACATCAAAGACCCTGTTACAAAGATATCATTCATGGACATTCAATGAATTTTGACACATTGTTCCCTGCCACGATAAATACAAAGGTTAATCATTGACTTCATTTATCTATAGGACACTGTCACAGCCGATTTTTCGAAACAACCTGTTATTTATTTTCTCGCATGCATTTAATATGTGACAGATTTGGAGAGTACGTAGAACTCTGTTGATCAAGTGAGATATATTTGGTCAAATTGCATATTTCACCAATTACCGCATTATAATAATGAAAAGTAAATTTTTAAAATAATGGGTCATCAAACATTTTAAAGTACTAATTTTTGCGCTCAAAATATGATGTATGAATATACAGAATGGGAGGCGTGAAAATTCCTCAGAGAATTTCTTGTCCTAACGCATATTTCACTGAGTTCTCTGTAAAACTCATAACGTATTCATGATGGATTTAGGGAGGTTTTGCCTCAGTAGTGGAGTAGCAAATTACCTGTCTGAATAAAACTAGTGTTGTCACATTTTGCTGTGGGCTGGGTAAACATCAGTTAGATACTAATGTAACATGATCTAAATGGGAAAACAGCAGGACGATTATCACGCTTGATGATTCCTGTGCAACCATCGTGAATCTTTAACAATTTAAATGGGGAAATGTCATCAAGTACAATCACGTAAAATGGAAGAATGTTGTGTCATTGTCTTGACATTTAGATTTTTATTGTCAAGGAATAAGGACATGTACCAGGAATTCCAATACAATATGGATGATAACCTATGAACCGTGAAAGCACCTGCATTGAAAATGCAGTTGAAGTTTTGTTTGGTGCAGCTGTATTAAACCCCATAGAGCCGCAATCAATGTTCTCAGTACTGTCTTACTATTGAAAAACACTATAAATATTAATGCAATCAAATCATACAAAAACTACCAAATTTGGAAAAACGATGTTTGGTATGAAGGGTTACCGTATAGAGGAACACCCCTGCTGACATTGATCATTGCATAACGGGTGTTGAGAGTTCGAGTTTCATCAACTTTTTCACTGACTTCAGTAAACTTTCCATACAACATCTCCAGGGTGGTTTCATAGATAGAAACTATTCTATCGTTAAAGTCTCACAATAAGTATGACACCTCGGAGGTTTGCGTGATGTTTGCTACTAGTAGGTTATCTCCTTGAGGTTAACAGTTTCCATATTTCCAGTATTTTAAGTGGTAGAACCTAGAAGGATTCTTCCCCGTTTAGCCATAAAATTTTGATTTGATTGACGCAGTCAGCAAGAAACAAACTGAATTAAAACAAGAAATGTGGTAATTACTCTTATGTTTCAAAGACAAACTAGATTAAATTTGAAAGGTTTTGTACCTTTGGGTGGATATAAAGTGTTTATACATTTCCGCCGGCAAATAAATTGTCATCGGGTTGCCAATTTGATCACTCAGTATCAAAATAAACTTTACAACTTTTTTCCCCAAAAAATACGGTGAAAAGCTATGGCTGCAACCCATGCAGGGTGCGTTAGGGGTTTCCCCTACGTCTTCTCATATTATAGTTCACATCACTGTAGTTATGGAATTTATTCAAAGCACATTGTGGAAGAACTGAGGCACACGTGGGATTAACCCGCTTTTCATCATCAGATTTGTGTTTCACCTGCTCAGACCTCCCACCTGTCAGGTTCAAAGTGAAATATCTACCAGGGCCAAAAAATCCACCCCTTACCCCCAACTTTCACTCTGACCTCTTTATGTCAGCTTTTGTAGGGGAATGTCTAAAGGAACCAACCACTTAAATGACACTTCACCTTACAAAACCTACTGTCCATAGAAATGTGTGACTATCCCATTTGCTATGCATTCATTAAAATCACAAATTTCACTTTTGTTGTGTTATAACTGTTCAAGATTTCGACATATTAATGGTATGTTATACAGAATGTACCTCTGTGAGAAAGTACACACAATGGTGATGTCTAGTCATGTCCTTAAAGGGGTGTTAAATTACCTCTAAACACAGTCATTATTCGAACAATTACAAGCTCAGTGGTGAAGATCACTTTACTACTATACTACTATGTGAGGTATCCAATATGTAGTTTATGTTTTCTTATTGAAATGATAAGATTTATGATACCTGCAGCCCTGGATCGAATAGATGGTGTTGGTATGTGTAGCATGTATTTCAATAATAACAATAAATCAGGTATAGTGGATGAAAGTTTTTAGATAGCTATATTGATTTGCCAATGATAATCTGACATAATTTCAAATTTCAAAATTTCATTAATTAAAATGCACCCTGCTGCAAGATTAATTCCCTTCGATTGTAATGATATCAATAGCTACAAATTATAACAACTAAAGCCTGAAACATCCCACTACTATGCACAGAAAGTTTAACATAATGTGATAAACTATTATGTATCATTTTATGGTACTCTTGTAAGGATGGCTCCTTTGTAACTTTGGCCCACACCCTATTTTCCCCACCTTAGTCCATATCTCAGTGAAAAATTCAAACCCTCAAATAACCCTAACACAATTGGGTCACTTTCATTAGTCTTGGTCACCCTGGGGTGGGGTTTGAATGAAGACATGTAGTACAGAACTTTCCTCATTTATAAAGTAAGAAATCCACTACTAATCAAGGTCCTAATCCCACCACGGGAAAGGCAGAGGTTTATCATCATAGGCAGGTGCAAAGCGACTGAATGCACAAGGATTACAACTGTGAAAGGAAACTTGCTGCACGAAGATAAGAGTTGTTGTTGCCCAGAAAAGTTAGAAATGCTGCACTGTATGGTCTTGCTCCATTTTTATTAAGTGAAAGGGCAAAAGCTTTGAATGTGGTAGCCTTTTCATTTATATGTCCAGTAGAACACATTGAATGTTCCGCCATTTATTTCGCCTCTTTTATAAACCTCCCGTTTGTTTTGCGCTCATAGCTGATTTTCGCCGAGTGCAGGGGGTACCCTATGTAATATCTAACTACCATATAAGTGCACCATTTCAAATAAATATAAAGACGTGCAAATATAGATGGTATTAGCGGTATCATGTCCATAAATATTGATATGTAACATAATGTAAACATCATTATTAGTGGATTAATGACTTTATCCTGGCATTTGTGGACCTAATCCATTTGTCTGCTTTTTACTGCGCCAATAAATAGCAACAATTTATCAGATCCAGCTTGACCTAGAATGATAAAACATAATAACATTCAATTTGCATAATTTTATAGAAAAAATTGCCCATAATTTCCCATTTCATCAGCAATAAACTATATGCAATCCCTCCCTTTAATTAACAACAACAAAGGGATAAGTGAATATTGGTATATTCGATATTTACACAGTCAATCTGGAATGTTGTATAATAGCTTAATTTTCTCGTCTGTAACGTTAGAATGTTTAATTTAGTAATGTACAACTTTAGACTTATATTTGTCAGAATCATTTATGATACAGGTTTAGTGCAGGGTACACATATCATGCTTAAAATACAAGTTCAAATAATTGCTAAATGCAACTTAAAAAACATTTTAAAAATCCAATTGAAAGCTCATGTAGGTTGAAGTAGGGCATAATAAAGTAATGAAGGTAATAAGAGCAGAAATCAATTCAAATATATTTAACATAAATAATTCTCTGAATTATCTCCATCATCTCGACCCGTGTTGTATGGAATGTTTTTGCAACATTTACAGCTATTATATCTCTTTACATGGAGACATCAAGTTGTGTTGTCATAGCAATTTTGGACAAATGTCAATCCAAAACATGAGACAGGCTATTTCATGTTTTTACTTTCAGTCCTAGCATAAAAATCTGGTATAAAAAAGCATAATAATACATTTCATTAATCGCATTGTTAGGAAATTGACGTAGGGTCATTGCACGGTCAAAAATTAGGTTGAACATGACATTGAATGGGTTTGACCAAAGTTTGGCTTATGTAATTTCCTAGGTTATTTTGGTACAGCCTTGGTCTTGAATAATAATGCCATTACAATTGTAGCATTGTAGAATGTTTTACATTCTTACATTTTGTACGTTTACATAGACCCAGAATAGTCAACATTTTAGGTAACACATATATTGCAGCTGAAGCTAAATGGCCTCTTGTGAGAATACAGCTTACGGATCTATCCAATTGCATTGTTTTAAGTTCAAGAGTTCAGGCATTGCCTTGTACGTTACTTGATCGCAGCTTCGTTCACAACTAAATTAAAGTCTCACATTTCCTTGCCTACAAGTTAATTAATTGTGAAAGTGTAATTAAAAATTACCATAATTGTAAATGGGAAATTAATTTACAATTATGGTAATTTTTAATTTCACTTTCACAGCTTACTGCCACATAGCTGTCAAGGTGTGACATGTCACACGCTCTTACATATTTCTAGTTTGTTTTATTGGCACAAATTGTGACATCATTTCTCTATTTGTGGCTTATCGTATTTACTACGACACGATGTCCTATTGTAATTAGCATGAAATAACCGAGAAAGCTATGAGTAATTTAGTTAGCTGCTTAGGAAGAAAATAATTAGAGTTTGTAAAGTTTCAATGGGAGATAAGTTACACATCTTAACCTTTACTAATGAATCTCTTTCTGTCACCGAATATAGGTAGATGTCTAAGCAGTGAGTACACAAAAACCATATAGCCAACTAGACTGATGTCAATAAACTATAAGCTAGTTTCATCTTTTCTCTTAGTGAAATGAATTACTTATGGCATATACTTCAATGCCTACCTGACCTTTAAAAGAATAGAGATTGAATAATGTAGCTAGTATATATAATGTAACATCCCCGTGATCCTTATTGTCGTGTTAAAGGCTTGGAGCCTTTAAGCTGCGTATAGTGTAAGTACACTGGCAGCTTTAAATCTGCCATATTGGACATGGCTGTCGCTTGTATCTAGGTTCTTGCTAACAGTGCAAATATAGTGACAAACCTAATTTGCTATGATTCAGTTTAGGATTTCCACAGTACTGTGTTGAATTTACTACATAATGATACCTCGTAACTTTGATATTTCATCCAAAGCCTTAAAACTTACTGCGCATACGTAAAGTCAATGTTAAACTGTCACCATTTTCATACATGTGATGGAAAAATTATGGTTGGCCTGAGGCAACTGCTAACATTGCACAAAATCACAAGGTAGAGTCAGTGTGGGGTTACTAGTTGTTCTCTTCCAAACCAACCCAACAATTATAAATGTAACTAATTTACAACGGAACAATTTTTTGCCGAGGTTATTTATATGTGACAGATCCCAATGGACATTACAATTTATAACATGTAAAATACAATGCGTGGAAAATTTGCTGTAGCAGTTGCCTGGAGATATGTGACCTATGTATGTATATCACTGGAAATGTAAGCGCGATACTTTGTCTGGCTTTTTAATGATACGAGATTGCATAATTAGCAAATCAGATAGGGAGACACAATGATCGACGTTTGCTGTCTTTGCACCTAAAGGACCTCACGGAATCCTTTTATGTCAAAAACCCCAGTTTAGCGGTAATGGAACCCTCAAAGGAAATTTACAGACCTGTTCTACACTGCCTAGGTGGTCATGATGTTATTTACATACATTTCTAGGCTTATTTAATAAAGGTAAATACAATTTGGCCTTTGCAGTAAAACTGCCTGGCTAAATAAATTTAGTAGAATGTGTACTTACCGACCTCTTCCTGAATCTGGTCAGGATTGCGTCTGCAAATGAATAACTGTGATGTGAATATGATTTGATAAGTAACAGTAACATGACACATAACAGGACCTTATAGAAATCCCCAGTCAAGTTATGTAATTAATTTGGCCTTATGTAAATTTATCACGTTTCCAAAAGTGATGTCTTCCGCAGCTATCACTTCCACGGAAGTTAATGTAACACGATTGTGTCCCGAAGCAAACAAGTCCATCAGCCTTATTGTGTGCACTGTCCAGTCCCCGGCATACGATAGAATAATCCCAAATGGGAAGTCCCCAACCTTCCTTAGCGTGATATGTATAGATTATATCTTCCTACAGACCCACATCTGTTAAATGTAACATTTAACATTTATATTTCCTTTGAGGAATGTCATGTCTGTGCATGGCCAATTAATTTCCTATTATGTATTTCTCCATGGGATTAATGTTGAAAGGCTTCGTGGTAATAGATAGGCCGTCTCTTACATAACAATTTAGATTTCTTGTTGCAACATTGTGGCAGTGAGGATTTGATGGTAAGAAACTCTCAAGTCCATGACAGTTGTTTAAACCTTTCAATGAAAAGAAAAAAATGTTGGGAAGGGACACACTCGAGTAGATTATAGTTCCCGGCAAAGCCTTCTTTAATGGCACCTTTTCTTCACACAATTTAATAAGTACGTTATAGTCATCGAATTAAGTAATCGTAATCATAGGCTTAAAAAATCTAAACAATTTTAAGTTACATGACTGACAATTCCTTCTCCAGTGTCTGCAGCCTAATGTCAATGTGCCTCACTGCATGTCAATACACAGGTCCTTATAAAACCCACATCACACCCCAAGGACAAGTGCCATGAATTATAGATATGGCTACAGCATCTGAAGCGCAAATTGGAATTACAGCTCCCTAATATGGAAGGAATATGAGCTTTAAATTCAGAATCCTCTTTCATTCAACATGGTTTTACCTTCTATTATGACCTTGGGATTACAGAATGTGCTCTGTATAGTTGCATAAAACAAGTGCAGTTTCTTAAATAAATTGATTTATTGTCGAATATAAAACAACGATGAATCCTGAAATGTTGATGAAATTGGAATACAACTGAATTATTCGCACATATTGTCTTCAAAATATCAAACAGAAGGCAGTGTCCGTATGCTCCTAATAAGGAACCATATGGTGCAATCCTCAAATGTACATATTATTGCTCTTCCATCCATAATGCACACTATGTTACTTCATGTTATGGTTTCCAGCAGTAAATAGTGCTAATCTTGGATGTTTTTGCGATTCCCCTGCCAGTTGTCCGAGACATTCAAGACTAACAGTCCCTCCTTCCACAATAAACCAATTACTGTCAATATACATAAGATCGCTTTAAAGGGGCCACAAGACCCTGAAGGCTGAAGGGCCATGAGTTACAAAGATATCTTGAGGATCTAAATTCTTAGGTCCCAGACCAATCTTCTTAAGGCACTTGAACTCTGCAACCATCTGAAGTTTACACTGGATGTTTCCTCTTGGTAATGCTGGACGCGTTTCTGTACTCAAGCCACTGACTGACTGCAAAAGGAAATTGATTTGTCGCTCTTGGTGCAGACACTGAGAGATGCGAGTGTGATTTGTGATTTGATTTTCGGCTACATGTCTTGGGCACTTGTACCTTCCAAGGAAATGGGCAATGAATCCCAAGGAACACTAATGACATGTTTAGGAATTGTCTTCATAAATGTAAGATACTGAAATCCATAATTTCACTAAGTGTACTATGCGTGGCAGAGCACTCTTGTGACAGCAACGTCTTCAGTTCTTCCCGCAGCTGACTCTTGATTAACAGTGGAACTCTGTGGACCATTTTGCAACCCAACCTCCCCCTCATTTGGGTTCATCAATAATGGAAGACTGAATGATGTAGTACTATTGAGTAAGGGAGTAGTGTCCTATTACCTCCATGGTGGCCTTGAAGCCATATCTGTGACAAACCCTACTTGAGTTTCTGTTTTCAAACGTTAACTGTGAAAAAGCGTAAGTGTGTACAAAGTAACATTTGTAAAGCTTTTTAACATTTCCTTTGCAATACTGGAAACGTTTGATAATTGGAAGTTGCGGATGTGTCTGCATATAATTGATTTCCTTATGTAACTGGATAAGAGAGAAAAGTACTGTGGAACTGGTTACTGTTTCCTTCAACATTGAGCTCCTAAACATTGAGCTGTGTAGTGAAGTATACAGATCCCCTTCACAGATCATATCACAGCCAATGTTGGTTTGCACTAAAGTAGTCCATGATAAGGGACAGATTTATGTCGTTTGGTACGAGAGACCTTGTAAAGTGTAAGCATTGCATGTATTGCTCCCCGAATAATTTATTACATACATTTAACACAGGCAAGTTTTTGTCGATTTAATGAATTGTAGAGAATCGTCAAGGTTAATGGGGTTGTCTTGTAAACTAGGGTAGTTCAAGTAGAATACTGAACACACCTAATGCAAGTAGCAGCCGTGACCCGTGTCACGTTGAAAACTCAATTACGGAATACTGCAGAAGCTGGGCATCCAAATTGAGTAAATTCTGGTTTATTTGATGCACAAACAGTTCAATCCCCATGTTGGCCATATTTCTGCTTCCTCGAGTGCCCAATCATGCTATCTACAATTGTATTACCAGATGGATAAGCAATAAAGTACACATTACGACTAGCAATACAAATGACACAATCGGGATATGTGGTGCTTCTGTTTCCCACAGGCTTGCTACAGCGTAGAATTAATTTAATTGACTGCATGAATGCTTATGAAATGAACTGATATTTTTGTAGAGAACTCAAAGTAACTAAATATCAAATGGAGTACAAAATCAATGTAATTCTTTTATTATTTTACAAGGTGTAGATTTATGTTTGATATGAAGAATGAAGTGTTCAAATAGCAAATGCCGGTTTAATGCTTGTTGTTAGCATTAATTCCATTCTATCGTACTTTGCTTTGTCAGTCTGAGCCTTTGCATGCAGATGAGCCCACTACAGTACAAATTGATGCCGCAGCAGTGCTGTTAGGTTTCTATTGCCAGAGACATTTACTGCAGCAAGAGTGTGGCCTGCAGCAAATAGAGAAGCAATGAACTTGACATTTATCTTTGTTTAACATTAATCACTTACAGGCCTTCTTCTTTAGGTAACATGGACCTAATTGTTACATGCACAAACCGCATTATTTCCATAGGAGTCCTGCTTAGCCAATGGAAGGTTTGGTGATAGATTGATGAAACTGAAGTGCAGATGTCATTAGCATTCCGCACAATTGAGATAAATTGACATTTAAAATTCACACCAAAGGACAAAGAGAAAAAATGCTTTGATGTACTGTAAGACAACGTATGCTGTACATACAAATGAATATCTTGCTGAAGTATATACATCTCTTGGGATTAAAATAAACCCAGATTATTGACCATTGAATGATATAGTGTTTCATGAACACGTATAAAAGTAAATGACCTGTTTATATTGTGCTAATAATAGGCGTGAATGTACAGAAGTGACATTTACAGCAAAATGACACTGGTTTGACTACAGATAGAAGTGTTGACCTCCTGTCCAGAGAAAGACATGTCAATTGTCCAAGCCTGACAATTAGGCAGTCATTTCAATAGTGAAGGTTCAGGTTACAAACAGGTCCTTAGGTCAGCATCATATTTTGAAAAGCAAGCAGGTATCTCAATGTACAGCTGCCTCCGTTAGTTTAGATTACCGGTAATGTTATATGCCTTTTCGTCAAAGAGTTTCAGAGCCATTGCGGTTCAGCATTCATGTGAAACAAAGATAAAGTACACATATATACCATTGCTCTTTCGAGAATTACAGGTAAACTCGATTAAGCATGAAAAATTGGGAACATTGAAAAACTACAAAAAGCTGGCAATTCAAGATATAATATGAGAGAGATGTGATATATGAGAAAAGATACAATATATCCTGTGTTTCAATGCATGTTTTGAGATCGCAGATGTGTCCAAAAAAATAGACCTTCACTCTGTGACAGGTACTGTCATAGCTAATGGGCAAATAATTTTCAGTTTCATGGATGAAATATATGTATAGTATTCTTGTTTGCATTGATTATAGTGTAACTTTCTAGCACTTTATCCATAGCTTCAGGCTAGTCACTACCACCTGTAAGATCGTAAAAGATGTCAGATTTGAAGCCAAAAGGGATGCCCAGAAAAAAAGGAATACGTCCAAAACCCAGCTATTAATTTTTCTAAAAGAAGTATTTAAAATATTTGTAACAACCGATTAGAATTATACAATGATAGCACATAGCCAGCACTAACGTTCGTCATGGGAATGAATGTAGATGTCTTGGCATCTTCTGAGAGGAGATGAGATGCGTCACTGTCGTTCAGATCTCTAAATTGCCCTAAAATGGACGCGGTTCGACTCTAATTGTAGACTGCAACTTTTGAACTCGAAATGTCTGAATTTACGTGATTTATTAGTGACTAACATGAGCTATAATCGGTTGGTAAAGATTGGCCCCTGCAGGGCTAATGTGTACTTATTGTGTGGTAACGAGAATGCAAGATAGCCATGGTATCAATTTTAAATTGGCACCCCATAAGAGCTTGTTGACATGGAAAAGTTCATTTTAGAAAGAATTAGCACTTGATTTTGGCTTCAGGGGGATTTGTTTTGATGACATGCGTCTAAGTGGAGATTGATTGGGATATAAAGTTGTTGAAGTCACCTCCAAGCAGGATATGTTTCTCAGATGTACTTGAAGGCATTGTCAAAAACTGTCGTGTCATCTAATGCAAAGTTTTTTGCTTTTTATTAAATGAAACCAAAATGATTAAAACTCATGTCAACATTTGTCCCAAAAGGGTGTTATTGAAATACAATTCATGTGAAACCGGCTTAAATTGACGAAATCGTTATTTGATAAATGGGCTGTTACTTTTCTTGACTATGACAAATATGAAAGTACTTGAATACTACGTTTTAACGTTTCCCAAGGGATGAAAAACCTTTCCATGTATGTACAAGCAGCATAAGGCGCTTAATTTCACAAAACGTTAAATGTCAGTGGAGAAAATACCCTTAAGAAATATCACTAGAATGTAAATATCATGAAGGAGAAACTTTTTCCTTCCTGAGACTGTCAATATTTACTGTAATGTTTACGCGATGATGCTCTTTAATTGAGCTTCACATCTAAATATTTAACCTTTGTACCTCAGCCATTTGACTTTTGACCCATCCTGAAGTCCTTATGAATACAAATAATATATATAATGGGAGTTGAATTATTAAATTGAAATACCTTGATGTTTGCCTGTTTGGTAATACGAGGCCTCATGGTAAGTACATACAATGTTGAATACTTAAGAATGTAACAGAGTGTATATCTCCAATAGATATGCATTTCTATACTTTGCTTTCCTTCAGATAGATTCAACTTAACTGCAATGGGGACTTTTTGGCTCATTTGGCCAAAGAGGCTGTAGAATCATGAATTGTCCGTTGTTCGTCGTCATTTTTGTCATTGTCGTCATCATTGTTGTCATCTGTGCACAGCTGCCATGAGTACACTATTGATCATAGACACTTAATAACTTAGACACGTATGCACCTGTCCTATCTCAAAGCCTAGCAAAAATTGTGTTGCTGTGACCATTATTCTCAAATTGGCAGCCATATTTGGTTTTTCCTTTGAACCTTTCTCCTGGACATGCGGTTGATGATATAAACTTCATGTTTGGCAGCCTTATGCATCCATATACTCTCTTTATTTCCTCTAAATATTATATTGATGCCACCTATATTTGCAGTTAGGCAGCCATATTTGTGTTTTTTCATGGGTCACTTGTTTGGGATTTGATCTTAAGACATTTTATTTGTATCCATGTGATATTGTAACCTATATTGTCTTAGTTTTTGATAATGCCAAATGAGCTCAGGTCCATCTGGACCTATTTTTTAAACGTTAGAAAGTGTGTATGCATTTTTACCCAATTAAAATATTCACCTTTAAATGATGACATTTGATGAATGCATGAGCCTACTAAAAGTGATAATTTTCACGTTTTTGATCATCAAAGAAATGAACTGGATGCAACCTATAATAGCACTGGGACATAATTACGCACTCCTTGTATTTGGCATGTTAATGCAATACCATTATGTACTGTGTGTAAAGAGATGGGAACGTCTTCTGTGAGTATTGCGGTTCTGTTGAAATGGATCTTATTTGAATAATCAATTACTCTACGAGAGAGATCACACATTGTAAGGGAAATTAAGTGAATCAAGAAGACAGTATGGAAAATTGATATACTGGACACTTAATGCTCTGTATATTATTCGGGACGTTCAAGATATCAGAATTAAATCTACACCGTGTTTTTTTTCTGTAAAAGCAGTTAATGCAATTGAAATATGATAACGGATACATATGTACACAAGAGACAATTACCATGTAGGGTGAATTTTTTAAAACTCAATTTGTTAGAAGATGGAGAACATATCATAGTTCAAAAATGTTTGGTAACTGCACATTGCAGAAATTAAACAATGTATTTCGTAGAGATCTTAAATAAATTATTGTTGCAAATACTAGCGGTGCCTTGTAGGCATAATTATGGGTAAAACTGGAACAATTTCCACCAGTGTGCATGGACAATTACTGAAGAAGGAAGCTGGTCCCTGCACTTTGGCTGTTCCCAAATTCCTGCAGCTTCACCCACAGTATTGATTGTCTCAAAACACGGTGTGTCCCATTCTCTTCAGTGTCCTCCTGTGAACCGAGAAATTCCAGTCGATTCACACAAATAGACCACTCTGTCAATATATTAAACATATCCCAAAGCTGCCAATAAATGGGTTCCCCAAGGCGTAATATTTTCTTTTAGAAACATGTCAATTATGACTTGATAAATTGGATCCATAATTTCGACTTTAAAGTAATCCCCGATTACATGCTTGTAATAATGCTTGTACATTCATATATATATTTTTTTGGTGGCACAAATGACTTCTTCATATTTATCAGTCATGAATTAGTAGTGTTGTTATAAATGTACAGCTGCCATGCTGTAACATTGATAATTTCATGTTGCATTCAGTACATGCAAATTACGTGTTTGTACCGACGTGTTGTTACAGCAATAGGAAGATCTAATACAAGGAGGCACAGATGGAGGAAAATCAATCCCATTGAAGTTCAAAGAGAGGCACTCGAATACTCGTTGCCCATCCATTCCGTGCAAGTCATTGAAAAAGTTGAAAGAGGCTTTGACTTAACCGCAATAACCATAATAAAGTGCTGTAAATAGAGTCATGACCTTCCACAGATGGTAATTCACGTTGCGAAAGATGTTAAGAAATATATTTATAATAATGGAAATTGCTTGAACAAACGTGTAACATGTAAATATAGTGGACTGACAGCTGGTCATTTTTATGGTATTGAACGAGATAACATCTTTATTTGTACACACACGTACTTAACATTTCAACATGTTGATGCCTCATTTGGTTATTTCAGTATTTCTGTAACTGTAACGCTTGCTGTTGCCTGGGGCTGTTGTTTTAAGGCAGCTGATTTGAAGTACAGCCACAAGACGGGAATCGTTTTCCTAGAGATATTTGAAGTTCATCCAACCAAGCTTTCAATGTTAATGCTAAAACTGTGATCATGATGCCTGTGAGAGAGGCCATTTAGCAGTTATTTTAAACATAAGTGCAAGATGAAGAAAAGAATAAGAAAAAGTACTTAAATTGCTACGTGAAATGAAATTAAAATCTGATGCGTGATTTAATCCCATGAGTTAGTGAAAGAAAGAGGAAGTAACATTTAAAAGAAGGCCTTGAGATTACCATATCTGTCAGACAGGCATGCTTTGAGCTTAACACTCCTATCTGTAATTGAAATCACCCAAATTTTAAAGTGTCCTTCATGCATAAGGGTTCTCACAAATATGTTAAACGGTAATTATGGTATGTGGCGCTACTTCAGATAAACGTAAGACAAAATCAGCAAGGCTACGTTGTCCCTCTGTTCTCCCTAGAACCTCTTGCTTCGACCTTTTGTCGATAATAAACACCTTTGAAGTCCATTAGTCTTCTACCCTTGAGGAGTTTGACACTGTATTTTTCACAAAGATGTGACCATTATTTCAGTCAGTCATCCATAATAAGCACATGCTGTTCGGTTAATCATTGCTGAGATGGACACATATTGTTTCTAATGTTTGCTGGTTTTGGTCAGGCTTGAAATTAATAGTCCCTTCAAACGAGTTGATTGGTTCATCTCTGCATATGCCTTATGTTGAGGCATTGAAGTGGTCTTGTGTGAACCACGGGGGGTCACTTACAAGTATAAGGCAAAGCTGCTACTTACGTGTTTAATTAAAAGCAAGGAGCAGTTTATCATGAAAAATTGATGCCTTTGATCTGGAGATTCCCCAATATGGACGAAAAGGGATTTCTCTTAAAAAATCGTGTAAATTTTCCTTTTCAGCCAAGTAATCTCATTATTTTGTATGTACAAAAGAACCTTTAAAATTTGTAGTGCAAACTAGTGTCATAATAAAGAAAGCGGCATGTCATGTGGTAATTAGTAATTAGTATGCGGAAAAATAAATCTAAACTGTCAAACAAACTTGCGTGTAATAAATTCGAAGTTAACGCAAATTTCCCAAAATACTGTTTTTCGCTTTAAGGAAGATGCCTATGTTTAGATTTAGATTTTCTTCTTTCATTCATTCATGAATAAATGAACATGCACAACCACTCCAGCTTCATAGTAATCTCCCCTGTTAGCTAAAGAGGTCTCGTTAGCTTTCATTGACGGGTGATAGAAATCTATTCCGTCAGAACTTCTCCAATACTTTCATTAAAACCTCCAATGAAGTGGTCGGATATTCATTACATTTCAAGTGTTATTACCTATTACATGTAATTGCACCTATAATGTGTGGTGTACCTCAATGACATTGAATAGAAGTTTGTAATTTAAAGCTTGCGGTGCCATTTGATGCCTTTAAATTAAACAGGACCCTGTTACACAGAAAAAGTAATAACATTTCCCTTCAAAAAAGATCAAGACATTGTTGGGATGCACTCTGTGTTTGACAGGTTATTTTATGCAATTACAGATCTTTGCTTGATATAATTAGTTTTTCTGATAAAGAAACCTATCTATTCCTACACTAAATAGTGCTGTCAGGGTGAATACCATGGTGCTCCTTGAGGTGTTTATCTATTTTTATCATTTATCATTGTTTAGGTCAAGACCACCGTATGTAATGTCACTGCAAGGTTTAGTATATCACTGACTTTGGTAGCTGGTGTTAAAGGTTAATGTTCTGGTAATCGGGTGTCTTGTTAGATGATTTTGGATCAGTATCTGGTACATTTTTTCGGGGAACGGGGGAAATTTTGATTAGGTGTACGTACATGCGACCGCCGCTGTTGTGTACTATCGCTGTAATGCAAAGTGTAGTTGATCAATGATGAACGGTTTCCACATGTGTTAAAGCGAACGTTAAGCGAGAATTATGTCTTAACATGCGTGTATAATGCCAAATAACGCTTTTTTTTACCAAATATAATAATAAATTGCAACTATTTCGGATATTTTTCAGTCATTGTTTAAAATCAACAAAATTTCATATTTCACACAAAGACAACTTTGGTTTTTAACAAACGCAACGCCAATTGTGCAGAAAGGCAATTGTTACAAAATAGACATGAAATATTAGTGCTTGTTGCAGCATCATATATCTGCCTGCCTCATTCATAACTAGGAAATTTATTGTCATGGTTTGCAGTGGCCACTTCAGCGAGAAATTGCCATGATTAGCCACGAAGTCATTGTGTTCATCTTAATAATTAGACACTACCAATATTGAGGACACGTATGGAAATCTGAGGAGTTAATTGCTTGATAAATCTAGTTAGGTTCTTTTGCGCGTGCAGAGTAATTAACACAACAATGCACGCACGTTCCCATAGGTCATCATAAGTGTGGCATCGGCTTAATTAGCTAATGTTGTGTCAGTAGCGTATTTGCATGAGGCTACGGGACAACGTTACTCGGATAGGTCGAGAGGCTTTTGTTCTTCAATTTGCACATTATTCTGCCTCACAACTTTTCTTCGACAACATTCCGTATCAATAAATGGAAACATCTTTCCGTTCTTGGAGAGTTATTTTTGCAGAAAAAAATTCGCTTTATTTGTCTGGGCGAATAAAAAAGTACCCTTGTTACTCCGATTATTGAGTTAACTTCCGAAAGTTCTAAATTTTGCCTTGAAGATAAAATGCATTTCTTGTGGAATCAGGCCGGGAATCTTCATTCTGACCCAAGTGTTTATGTCGACAATTTGTCAGTCAGTCTGTTTGTCTGTTATTTTTTGAGCTGAATGCCCTCTATCGGGCATTCAGCTTTCTGTTTTCACCAAATTGTAGCTTTGATTTCTGACCTAATTTCTGAAAGTTCTGGCAAGGTGCCAAGGATGTCACACATCACGTGACAGACAAAATGGCGGCATGAAGCTTGGTAGCCGACAGGTTATCTCCTTGTGCATGGTTGTGGCGGTGATCTGGTTTGTATCACAGTCACTGGGTGCATCTCAAGATAAAACAAGTTGTAAATTCACGCTTTATTTTCCCTTGGAACTTATCAATTCAAGAAAAGTATACGCATTATTTTGGGAACATATGAAAACAAAATCACGGCCTGAAATTCTATTGTTCCAAAATTAATAGCAGTTTTTCTTCTGATATTACCTCAATTGAAACAATAATGTAATAATAATATGTGTACATTTCCTAAAAAATATTGTTTTTGTTTCTTTGTAGGTAAGTGTTCATGTAATTACAAACTACATAATTTGGTATGATGGGTTAACAGAACTACAAGTTGGTACGTTAAAAATATTTCATGTTTGAATAATTTCAATTTCAATTAATCTAATTAGAATGCTTGTTGTCACAGACACGAATCATGTAGTTTCGTGCCATCTGCACGTTATTTATAGGGATTTTACAAGCAAGTCCGAACCTTGTGACATAATTGATTAGATTTGTATCTTTTAATTGTGTCATGTCATCCAGAATCAAATCAGGACTCGGACTTAAATAATACTCGCTGATGCTTAAATCGGTTTTAATTAGGTTCGGTTAAGTGGTTCTATGATCATCACTGACACTCTTCATTGTTCGTTGCTGTTATAATAAAATTAGCGAAGAATGAGATTAAAAACGGGGCAAAGTTTTACATGTTTCACTGACCACTTTGTGGACATTATAAGACGGCGATAACCAAATATAATGATGATAAAAAGGGGCAGGAGCAGTGGTCACAATAGTGGTCAGCTGGTTATGGAATGTGCTGTTGAATAGACACATCTGTCGATGGGTTATGACCAGTTTAGAGCATTATAACAAACGTACCAAATGGACATTTTGCATGTTAGAGGCCTGGTGCACGATGCTTCTTTCATTTTTAACAGGACCTCAGTAATGGACAATAAAAATTAACTGGCTTTTAGAAAATAATTGCCAATAAAATACCTTAAAATTAGAATTATTAGAGAAAGAGAAAAGTGTGTTCTGTTTGCGAAGGAAAGGGCACAGAGAGCATTTCTTGTCACATGCCAATACCTTTGGTCTGTATTTATAGTTAGTGCTCAAGTGCAAAATATGTGTTTCTCAAACAATTTAGAGTAGGTACTCATAATATTAATCAAAACTTTTAAAATATAACCTCTTTTCTTTCAGGTGATATTGATCAATCATACTGCGAGCACAGATGCATATCTGCAAACTTTCAACCCCAATGTTTGCTGCACTTGGTGCATTTAATGATGAAAATATAAGTTCAGCAGCTCCATTTACAAAATAAAGTGCTGGCATTTCAAGTAGGGAGATCTGGATTCATAATAATTGATCATATCAAAATGTTTTATCGAAACAAAAGAAAACTGGGTTTTATCGCGTTATTACCTTGTGTGCATATCATCTAGAGTGTATTGCTATTGTGAAGCGCAACAATAAATATTCCATGTTGACATGCAATGGTAACTAATACACTCTTGACAAATGGATCCATTACAAGAATGCACTGTATTAATGTTTTGTGTAGCTTTTAGTCAGTTTCATCTTTCAATGGTCATTGGTGGTCACATTGTTTTTCTGTAGTGACCTAAGGCTAGTAGAAGCTGTCCTGTTAAGGTGAATATGCATGCATACACATGATAATCTGATTAATTTTATTGTAAAATGTTTCAAGGAAGAATATCTGCTGCGAATTTGGTTGATCCCATTTGTTTCTCTTCTTCAATCAGAATACTAACTCTTACACCTGTTTCCTTCATAATTGTGTACAATACACTCCAAAATGTACTGAGTTATCTATCACCTGTCTGAACTTGCATTAGTACCTTTCTGCAGGTTCTAAGTAACATCTTAATATTGATTGAATCTGTTAAGGTATTAATGTTTTTCGTGGTGAGTAAGCGTCAACGCGTAGATCTGAGGTAATAATCAAGAGCCATATTTCTGATGCTTTCAAGTAAGTTACCAAGCCTATGTAATTGCCAGTCAATTATCCCTTCAATTCATCATAGAAAGCATCCAAAACACTAGAGCAGCATAATAAGATGATGAATTATGGCAGTCAAAGTGATGAATAGGCAACATTTAACTTTTTTGTGTCTTTTAAAAGTAGTTTGTATCTGCTCCGCAGATTTATGAGCTAAGGCCTTTTTTTTAATCATTTGGATTACATTGCACTTTCAGGATTTTCAAAGTGCGGCAATCGGAAAAAAAAAAAAAATAAAAATTGAACTTGGTTCCAAGAAAGCCAAGCCAAACTTTATAAATATCGATAAAATATTTAATATTTCTCAATCGTCTCCTGACGAAACTCATTATGATGCAATAATCTTGCCGGGTGCATCATGTTTCAACCTCAAATGAGTTTTTTTTTTTTTTTAAATCCCGATTTCAAAGTGCGGCGGGAAATGTAATCCAAACAATTACATAAAAAAAGCCTAAACAGGTGAATATTTTTTCAGATAGAATTCCCCGTGTCAGAGTCGGATCCAGAGGGATTTCCCTTCTCAAGACATGTCATCTCAGGTGCAGTATTTTTAGTAGAACAAACCAACACAACTATGGTATTTCTAGAAGACAGTTCTTTCTTAGGTTAAAACCCGAAGGAATTTCCAGCAAGGCACAACCAAGGAAAATCAACGTCGGGTGTTAAAGCCAAAAAAATTCTCCTTTTTTTTAAAACCACGATTCTGGATGCTCCTCTCTACAATCAGGTACAAGTTTTAAGTAGCAATCGTTCTGCTGTGGATTTCTGGATCATGTATACCATGTTTATTATGGGAGTCACACTGAGGAGTTTATCTCTGGTATTTTGCTGTTCACAGTCAGCGGTTACACTAATTTTAACTAACGAAAAACACGCTTTTTTCTGTTTCTCATAAAGTTCTATTTCCTTCTGGACAGACTATAGTTTTGAGGAATGGCAGCGATCAATCTTGTATCAATGCTTTGCATTTTAAAGACCAAATTGGGAAATTACGAAACTGTTGTGTACTGTAATCCGAAATTCATCATTTGGATGACTCTTGTTGCCTTTTCAATCAAGACAATGTCTTCTCCACAGCAAAACATGAATCCTAAGCCTCTGTTCTTTTTATACTTTATTCGGAAAACAAACCTTAATCATGTTTACTTTTGAATCAAGCACCAGTCTCAGGCTGATCCTCCATAACTAAATACCACTTTAAAACTTCCCTCCCCAAACACCACAGTTTCATAAGAAATTTTGTGTTTTACAGTCGTTCTAGGCATATAGAGCGAACAGGTACAAAATCCACAGCTCATAACTCACACATTCTTACATGCCCTCAAAACTAATATACTACGCTACATTATCTATTTACAATAATACATTACCGGAATCCAGTAACACATGAGCTTCTTCATATCACACAAATGTGTTATTTACAACTATCACTTCTGGATAGAAAGAGAAAATATACACAGGTTATGATATTTCTGATATAGATATTTCTCTACCACTGTCTAGGTATGCACCAGCATACACGGCCTTCACCCCCCAGCACACCACTACCAGCCTAACGGTCAGCCTTGACCTT
>JBCAUI010070105.1:0-20003 GCA_038406195.1 Haplosyllis anthogorgicola | reverse complement strand
TAATAGAAATGGCTTTAAGCTTTCGCTTGCTCTTTGCATTCACTCCGCCTCACCACCGATTGATGCTAGTCGACAGTATAGAAACAAATCAGTACATAACTTTAATGTACTTGTACAGAAGTCTAAGGCCACAGCTTATAATTTTCCACAGATCTTGGTTATCGCGCCATTTGGCTATTTTTCAAGCAATCGCAAGGGCAAAATATGCATTCCTTTTTCTACAAATGGAATCCATCGCTTGCATCACAGATTATCAGAAAAGATGCTCAGTTTTATCAGTTCCCACTCGTCGCTGAATGGTGATAGAAGGACTGGTACTTGTTAATATGGTGATTTCCTTAATATTTCGAACAGAAGTGATGATTACTTTCTTTTATCAACATCCATGTTTCGGAACTAATCGTCTGGATTGTCTGCACGACATTATTGAAAACAATTACTTGTCCTTTTTATCTTAAAAATTCCTGTAGATACCATTATATATTATGAAAGAATGTAATGTTCTGAACACGTAGGTGAAAATATAATATAAAATGTTCGTTCTATTATTCAGGCAACATAGCCATTTTTTTTTTCAAATTTTTCCAAATTTTCGAAATTCATATAAATCATGAACTGACCAGGATCATGCGATTCGAAAAGAACTAGTGGTGGTGACTTCCTCGCGTGAATAGCATATCGATCAAAAATTTCTATTGTGTGATTTGAACAAATGCTTCAAACTGAATTCATCCATAGTGGTTGATCGCCACGATAACTTTGTGATTTCTGAGGCATGATAAAGATGTAAGCAGATGTTTATAGATTTACCAACAGTCAGTCAATTAGTGGTGGTCCCGTTGTGGATTAAACAAGGATTGATCATTTGATTGTAGCCTCTAGAACAAGGTCGCAGTCTAACAATATTAAGCCTGGCGAAAGAAATCGTGGTGTTCGACAAGTGACGCTTTGTCTCGTCCAGTACGAATAAGTAACTATTTAAGTCCGGAATAATGATACTCACTTGACTCATTTCGCACAAGATGGCAGAAATATCACTGTCAAAATTTCACTCTGTGAGATCCAGCGTAAATTTCTACTCAGATCATGAAATTACTATCAAAAGTTTAGACCCCGCAACAACTGAATTGAATGACCTCAGCATGAAATGGAATTGTTGCGTGGTGCTAAACTTTAATAGTGATTTCATGATCTGTGTTCTCAGAATGAAGAGACGTAAACAGTGCCCATGGCCCATGTGTCATCCATACCAGCATTTTGTCACTTTGTTGTGATCCGGTTTGTTGGAATGCTTGTTATGTGTTTGAGATAAATTTATGTCCCCACTTAAAATACTTACTGTTGTATTTGAATGTATTTGTAGGTCCTTATTCTAGATATTACATGTTTAAGTTTAGATGTATATCTAACAAAACTACACAATTTAATCTGAAAAGAAGAAAAGCTAGTCTATCATTTTGTATCGAAATTAAAATACAATGCAACAGAGGAACTGTTAATGTGGAATATGAACGGCAGTTTGCTAGTTTATCAGATTGCTGCATTTAGATTGCAACGTGTCGGGATTTCGACTTCCGACTCCGGAAGTCACTTCTATTTTAATTAATTCCTTCGAGAATTTCCCACAATGATACGTATTACTATATTGTATTTCCAACCATACACTGTATCTGTATTGCCTGTAAGATAGAGTTTGCGAGTTTTGCTCGTAAAACATCAGTTAATTAATTAATGAGTATTTAACTTTACCTGCAACAGTTTAATTGTGTCTTTTTTTATAAACAAAGAAACCATACAAGATCATGAAATTACTGTTAAAAGTTTAAAGCCTTGCAACAATCGAATATCATGCTGAGCTCCCTCAATTCAATTGTTGCGGTGTATTAAACTTTTGATAGAATTTCATGATCTGTAATGAAGATCACACGCTTGAAAGTGTGATCGTGGAGTGGTGATAGTTTCATGATCACACAATAAAGAAGTGTGATCTTTATCTTACACAACAATTGCGACTTCTCATTGCCAATCAACCAGTGGCTGATCGTGAGAAATATCATCACTGGAGAACAATAGAAAAACAGCACGAGAAATCGTAAGCGTTCTATAAGTATAATTTAGATCCTTGTTTTAAACAAAAACAATGAAACATCTACTCGCGTGAAGTAATTGCCGCGTACTTCGCATCCAGAACATTTCCGACTCCGATTTGTCAGACATATGTCTAGTCTACTTTGACGCAAACAGCCCATGCAGCCCATGACTATGCATTTCCTCACTATTCCGTTGCGTGGAAGTGTTTTTGTAGATTAAATTTTAATTGTACCGACACTGAATGTTTCCTACCGCAAGAGATGTTTGGATGAATACGTCCATCATGCAGGGCACAAAGGCGGGCCATAAACACAGTGTGTGCTCATCGCATTAAATGTTAATTGCGCTATAACTTACGTTATCATAACTTTAAAGTCTACAGATCAGCAGCTCAGCGAAAGCAAAGAAGTAAAATAGAAAGGTTAAGACAAAAATAGCTTTATTTGTAGGTTGATATACCGCATGGATGTATCAGTTTCAGCATGTTCTGCCTGACTGCAATCAGATGTCATACTGAGTCTTACTCACTCTACTTCTTCTCGGTTGGCATTCACAAGTATCAGTTTATTTACTAGGAATGAATCAATGGCTTGCACTTTTCACTCCGAAAAACACAAAAATATTATTTACGACCGAACTTTTTGTCTGTCCTTCAAAGGTATAATTTACTAAAACATCAGGACTGATTTTACCATGGTTTTTCCCCAATATCGATCCGTTTTGACAAGACTATTGTTAGATGTAGATTTAGTGCTTTTCAAAATTAAATATTTCATAGTTTTAGATTACAAACCGTGTTATCACATGATTTTTATCCTTTATTCAATCCTATTATTTTATCTGTGCTTTAAACCATGTTTGCCATGATGCGACCAGTATTACTTAAAATAGTGGTGTCAATTCTGATACTTTCGGTTTATTTTTGGACGATGGAGGTTAATTTAATTTGCAACTTTGAATCCCCTGTGAAATCATCAAACCATGCTTTACTTATTTTCTCTTCGAGTTAATACCTTTTGTATACCAACTTTATCTAAATGTGACCTTCAATCTTCAGATGGTTGTTATGATTTGAAGAATCGTGGACCATTTATGTTACGATTCGACATGTTTGACTTTTAGACACACAAGTCTTTAATAATCCTTGCATCGTTCGTAATTGCTTTAATACCGGGCTGCCTGCCTGTGATCAGTTTATTGTAAATCATTAACCAAACTGCAGCCATTGAATTTCCGTAATCAGGGATATTTGATCCAATTACCTTTGAAGGGTAAAGTGACAAGGGACAGGCCAAGGTTGTTGCAACTAGGACTTAAGGACATTTATGTTAACATTTGCAGCATACAGATGACCTGCAGCACGTGTTCATTATAATCTGCTTGCTGCCCATCGGGACACGAAAGTTTCTGACCTGCACCACGGCAGCAATTAACAAGTACATACTCTTTAAGAGATTACCTTCTAAAGTCAATGGATATAGTACAATAGTCATATTAAGCAGGATCTCAATTGCGATTTCAATCAGAAATTTATTCGTAAATATTACTGTTATTGTAAAGAAATGAGAAATATTAGTCCCGTCGTATTTTTAGCAATGTAACCCCTGCTATGTGTGTATCACAACATGACATTACTCAAATAAAAAACAATAGTACTCTCGTTGAGATCGTTTGTGATTAGATCTCGGGCCTAACAGCAACAAATTGTTACCATTGTTTTTAAAGAATATTTATCCCAGCGACAATAGCAAATGAAAGAAATTATTCTGATTTCAGAGCACAGCTTAACAAGTAAGTGGCCAGACGGCAAATAAAAAGCCACACGTTGTATGTTGATTAGTTAAACAAGGAATGTACATCGTACCCAATGGATCTTTTGAATGGCACTTTAGGTTCAAATGAAAAAAATATTTGAGTTTGAAATCTCAACCAACAAACACTGGAGATTACTATAACATAATTTACCTATCATATACATTTTAACAATGAAATATGGATCAAAGATAATTGATACGCCTACCCGGCCGTCTAATGACGGACGTGTTTGCATACAATCAAAAAAAAAGTGAATTTAGTCCACTACAATGGTGCAAAAGCTCAGGAAATGTCTGGAACTTTTACATAAGGATATAGTGAATCAAACGGAATAGAATAGAGATGTGGAATAAGTAACCAACTGGATTATTAAATGGATAATTAGAAGCCGAAAGATCTGCACCAATTATCGTCCACATATGTATGTAAACACTTTATTAAAGTAGCTAATCAGTATTAATACAATAGTGATAAATGATCAATTAAAACAATAAGAGTGATAAACAATCTCAAATAATGTTAAAAGATTTTGACATAAATCACCGAATATAACACTAAAGTACCATGGCTAAAGACAAGGAAAAGGAGAAGGATGCTCAAAAGGTAACCACAGGTGCATCTAGTTCAAAACCTAATAATAAAGGTGCATGCACTCTACAAGCCAGCAAAAACCAACCAAAAATAACAAAGAGCCTCACAGGTGAGAAAGCCTAGACACAAAAGGGAATAGAGTCCAACCCTCAAGCCAAAGAGAACTTAGATAGTTCAACAATGCTGATGGATCAAGAGATACCTAATCCCAGTGATACTTCTGTTGAAGCTAACTCATCAACTAACAACCTGGCCAGTGAATTGAGCCAGGAAGTGAAAGGATCTACAAACATGGATGTTTTTGCTGAGATCAATAATCTTAGATCCCAACTGACAACTGATCTACAAAATGTCAACTCATCTATAGAATCTAACACATGCAGTGTAAATGGAATATTAGAAACTATTACAAACATACACAGCAAACTACAAAAGGTAGAAGCAATTGAGATGCGAGTATCCAAAATCAAGAATGACTTAGAGGTACTGAAACAAGAAAATAAAGAGCTTAGACTAACATTAGACAACATATATAAAGAAAAATGTGACAAGTCAGTCTTAATATATGGGATTGCTGAACAGGGCTGGGAGAACTATGACAAGCTCCGACATTCTATAAACAATGCCATAGCCACTACAACTGGTGCATCAGACCTTGTCAAGGCATATCAAATAACCTCAGCATTACCTATTGTTAAGTGTGAATGCAAAGGCCCATTCATACTTAACAAGACTCGCCCAGTGATTGTCAAGTTCAGCCTGAAGAGCCATTGTGATCATTTACTACTGGTAAAAAAGAAACTACTCCAGGGCATCTTTGCAGAAGAATAATACACTGATGAGATACTAGAAGAATGCAAATTTCTTTGGCCAATCTACAAGTAAATCACAAAGCATCAGAACTATAAAGGCAAGGTCAGGATGGTTGGTAGAACACTCGTGGTTAAAGGAGTTGAATATACACAAGAAAATATCTCAACCCTTCCACCAGAGATCAGTCCTATGCAAGCAGCCCAGCAACAAGGTGATGAAACACTGTGTTATTTTGGGGAACTTTAGTAACTTTCATCCAAGTCCACTCAACTACATGGGTAATGAATTCCCAACCTCAGAACACCATATCCAATACACCAAAGCAGTTCACTTTGGTGACACGGAAGCTGCAAATAAAATACTCACCTCAAGAACAGCCCTAGAAGCAAAAACCATAGGTTGATGGACATGGAAGGAACATGGTCTTGAACTAGTAAAAGGTTGGATTGATGCTAAGTTAAACCAACATGAACCACTGATGAAAAACACTTTCCCAAAAACTGTGGTGGAGGCTACATTTGACAAGACTTGGGGGACTGGCATACCGCTACATAAAAGTGATGCACTGGAAGACTCTAAGTGGTCCTGCAATGGCTGGATGTCAACCATCCTGATGTCAATAAGAGATGGTGAGTGAACTGCAGCTGTATATGCATACTCTATTCATCATCCTATACCATAAATTTAGGGTATGTCATCATGACACAGTGAACACAAGACAAAGACTGTCACTAGCTGCAGCAAAGTCCCATCCACATGAATTATCAGGAAACACAAACTGGCATAATAATCCAGTTCTGCATCTCACAAGCATGTGCTAACAACCACTGCTTGTCTGGAAACACAAATTTGTGTTATCACATAACTTGTCTGCAAACACATGATATATAAACAATGCATTATTAAATAATGCTGGCATACAAAATGTCTGTGAACACAAATGGATTTCACTCTTGACCTTATTGGTGTTAGCATATAATTCAATTGTGATCAATCCTATCATCTCCCGAGTCAATGCATCATCCTATATCTTACAGTTCTCTGTGAGTATGATTGTCATTTATTTTTCTAGATGTACTCTTCATCACCTATTTGTTTTTGTCAATTGTCTATCTAAATGTCATTTTTATCAGTCTTGTATATATTTGTGTGACTATGTAAACTTGTCTGATGTCCACAGAGCCATCTGGGTTTACCATGTGTTTTAGCAGAACCAATCGCAAACCTCCCAAAGCTCAATTGTTCGATAATCTAAATTGGCCATTAGACTTAGATTCCATATGTGACTTTCTATGGAATGATAAGTGTGACTACAGAGACATAGAGAACATGCCTAAATTGAATCATAATAATCAAAACCTCCTAGTAGTTCAGCTGAATATTTGTGGCCTTACTTCAAAATGTAATGAATTAAACAATCTGATATTTAGAAGTAACAAAATTGACAGCTTGGTTGATGCTTTCTTACTATGTGAAACTTTCTTGAACTTGGCTAAGGAAAAAATAATCTCATGTCCCAGTTACAATATCATTTAAAAAAATAGACTAGAAAAAAGGGAGGTGGAGTGGCTATTTTATTATGAAACCAGATTAAATATACAAAATGTGAAGATTTAAATAGTAATTATAAAACTTTTGAATCAATCTTCATTGAAATAAACACCAAGCAGAGAACCAAACATCCTATAATTGTAGGATCCATATATAAACCACCAAACTCTAATGTAAATGAATTTCTCATAGAATTTCAGGATCTTATGATGAGATTAAAAAGTGAAATAAAAAGGAATACCTTACTGGCATAGACCAAAATCTGGACCTTTTAAAAAACCACTCTCATAATCCCATGCAAAAGTTTCTGGACATTATCCTTGAGAATGATACTCTTCCCACAATCACGAGACCTACTAGAATTACTAAAATGACAGTAACATTAATAGACAATATCTACATCTCTCAGTGACTCCAAACTAATTTTGAATCAAGTATAATCTTATCAGACATCTCTGATCACCTCCCTACTATGACCCTAATTAAAAATACGGGCAAACAAGAAAAAGAACTGTTGATATTTCAATCAAAGTGCTTAACTGATAAAAAAATAGGCAATATAACTAAGCACTTAGAAAGAACTTATTGGTAACACAAAATACTGCAACATGAAAACCCTACCAATAGCTTTCAAGAACTTCAAAATTATCTTAATGAAACTTTTGATAAATTTGCCCCAGAGAAGGAAACTAAAATATCTGCCCGTAAGAGATCTATTGAACCTTGGATAACCCAGGAGATCAGGGATGCCTCTATGAAAAAGCTAGAACTATACAAGAAAAGTATCACTAGTATAAGTACAGATGCTGATCACTTAGCTTACAAAATGTGTAGAAATACCTACAATTGATTAAAAAGAAAGACTATTATTAGAAGTTATTATTATTATTATTATTATTATTATTATTATTATTATTATTATATTATTATTACTATTATTAGAAGACTATTATTGAAGACCTGTCTAAATTTTAAAGATAATACAAAGCAACTTTGGCAAATGATAAATGGATTATTGGGTAAAGCTAATGACAAATCTAGTAGTATAGATTATCTCACAGTAGAGGTTATTGATCATTATTCCACATCTGTTGTAAGTAACCATTTTGGCACATATTTCTCACAGATAGGATCTAGCTTAGCCTCAAGGATACCAATGCCAAACAAAAGTATAAATGATTATGTTAACAATCTAACTACCAATCCAAACCCTATTCTTATTCCCCACTGACCCAGCTGAGATTACAAAATTAATCAAACACCTTCCCAAAAAAAACAGTTTAGGATATGACGGAATCACCAATGTGCTATTGAAAAAAATTGGGCCATGTATCTTGGCCTCCCTAACACATATCTTTAACTGGTCACTTCAGACAGGAATATTTCCATATCAAATGAAATAAGCAGATGTTATCTGACTATACAAGTGTAAAGACAAACACCTGCTAAACAATTATTGTTCCATATTGCTGCTCCTGACCATATCAAAATTATTAGAAAAAATTGTTTATACTAGAGTGTAATAATTTATTGAGAACAATCAAATTTTATACAAAAGCCAATATGGGTTTCATCAGTTGTGATCCTGTCAGGATGCCATCTGTGGACTTACTAGTGAAATATTAAAGGAACAAGAACTAGGCCATCACATTATTGCAATTTTTCTCAATTTATCAAAAGCTTTAATACTTTAGAACATGACATACTTCTAAAAAAAGCTTGAAAAGTATGGTATACTTGGTAAAGCTAATGACTGGTTTCACAATTATCTTTCTGGAAGAAAAATATGAGTTAAATGTAACACACAATCCTCTAGTGAAATGAAAAGATCTGATGAATACGAAATAAATGTAGGAACTGCCCAGGGAAGTAACCTAAGCCCCTTGTTATTTATTTTGTTCTGCAACAATATTTACAAAGTAGTGGATAAATCAAAACTCATCCTGTTTGCTGATGACACAACAATATAAACTTCACATAGAAATAGAAACTAGACTACCTAGTTCAATGCTTAATGCAGGATCTAGAATCTATTCGGGACTGGCTGTGTGCAAATAAACTATCACTAAACTTGGGTAAAACTGTGAGTGTTAACTTCAGCAAGGATAAAACCTTGCCCAAATTATCCTTAGGTAATGTTGAAATTCTGTATGTTGAGAGTACTAAATTTCTTGGGATTACAATTGATTCTAATCTGTCATGGGATAAACATGCTAATAATGTCTTGAATAAAATTAAGCTAAATGCAAGAATGCTACAAATTACTCGAAATCTGTTAGATGAACATACCAAAAAGATAATTTATTTTGCACACATCTATATTCATATTTTTTATGCCTTAGTAATATGGGGGAATAGGATTGGACAGAGTGTGTTGAACAAAATTTAAAAAGTCCAAAATCAATGTGTTAGATACACAGCAAAGATTCCAAAATTGACAAACACTGAAGCTTACTTCAAAAGCCTAAAAATACAGGGCATCAAGCAAATGATTGACTTAGAACTAAAGAAGTTAGCTCACAGAGTTCATATTGAAGAAATACCTAGTCCTATAATTAAATCATTTAACACTCTTTGGGCCAAACTAGTAGGAAAAAAGGTGCATAAATACAACACATGTCTAAAGCATCTTCCAAACATACTCCCACATCATTCACATCAATTCAATAGTAGCTTTTTAAGTGAAAGCATAAAACGTTACCTCCCTCTACCCATGAAACTGAAACTAATAAAACTAAGCAATTTGTAAATGCACTAAAATCCACATAACAAAAACATGGTAAACCTAGAATTATCTGCATACACATACTAATGTAAGCCTCCATCACTAGAACATGCCATTGTTTGTGATAACAGAAACACTGTCTGCATGCATGAGTTGAACCTGTGTGATAACATAAAGATTGTATGTAAACACAAGATGCATTGTTGACTGAGTTTACCTGTACCAGTGACCTACTTTAGGCCACATCTCACAGCTTAAGTAAATTGTAAAAATGGTTGATATGTACGAATATAATGAGTGGGCTAAGGCCAAAGCTCAAGAGCTACATGTAAGAATTGATGAAGAGCTAGAATACTCTAAAAGTGTATCCTTAATCCCGGAAAGTGGTAAGATAGCTCAAAATAACTTGCAATGCTATAGACACCATCTCATATGTTTTGAATCCAGATATACCTCGAAACTTCAAATAAGTAACAATTTGTTTAATATATTTGCATGAAGAGCCTATAATGTCACTGGTAGCCAATTGTGTAAAAAGGTTGTGACTTTCATGGAGGAAAGAGCTGAAGAATTTGCAACAGTGGGTGCATCAATCCTAAAGAAAAAAGGACTCTCATTTTTGGTATGGATCTTTTATATGTCTTCAACCTGTGTAAGGGGTGATGAACTTGCGATCTATGGGTTGTGTAAATATTTAGGATTGCACACTTCGGTTGACTACAAAGGTAGTCTATGGTCAACCATCGAAGGGCAACTTATGGAAGCCAATCATGACCTGGAACTTCTATTTACCAACATTCACTTGGTGTACATTGGCAACAACTTCTATGTTGAACTTTTTCCAAGAAGAAAAATCCTCTTGGAAGGCATGAAATTTAAAGTAATAATCCCAAAGAACTTGGAATCAGTGGTTGGCACATATACAGATTTACAACCAAAAGCCAACGATCCCTCACTGAAAATGCCTGATGTGAAACATGGATACAGTACACATAGCACCACTGGGAAATTACCTCCCCACAAAATACTGTTTGGAGAACCTGATGCTATTGGTGACCCAATGAGTGATTCAAAAAGCAATTCCAATGATACTGATAACTCTGATAATGACACAGACCCCAAACCCAAGTTTGCCAAACTAAACCCTAACAATCCTACTCAAATCAGTGCAAGAGGCTGAGCTCCTGCAATCACCTCTGATGATTCTGCTTCAGTGGCTAGCATCCATTCTTCAAAAAGCACTGAATATTCCCCATGACCATGTAAATTCCTTCAAGACAACACATCTGATGAGTCTGATGGATTAGCTGGCAATGGCACAGTGTATAGAACTGTAATTTTAGCTGGTGATGAAGTTGATCCAAAAAAATCTGATGATGGCCAGCATAACCATCCCACGTCCCCACCCAAACCATACAATACCAGGTTTCAGGCCAGAAGAACACTGCATTTCAAAACTGTTGGGATCCCCAAATGCAAATCAAAGAGATTCTTCAAGTGTCAACTGTGTCAAACCAAATGTAGTGATAGGTGCACCCTAAATGTGCACTATGTACAAGTGCACAAAGTGGCTGTGAGGTGCAAACATTGCAACAGAACATTTAGGACCCCTAACAGCATGCAGCACCATATGTACTCACACAAAGACAAATGACAGTCCTGTACTAAATGTGGAGAGAAGTTCTACTTTGTAAGTGAATTACTGAAACACAGTATAACACATCAAAGGCATCCACATTTTTTGTGTGCATATCCTGGGTGCAAGTTGGCATACAGGTGAAAGGCATGTCTAATGAGACATGTTAAGGTGCATGATAAGATTGAGTATAAATTTAAATTATGTCACTACTGCACTTACAGTGAACAATTACTAAAATTGCACATGAGAAAAACCTACCTTCAAAGTATAAGTGCAACAAGTGTGACAGAAAATTCTATCATCCAATGCAGTTAAAGCACCATGTTGTAAAATGCCAACTGGACTAAACTATCTGTGAACACATAACCATTGTCTAAAATGAAAAACTGTCTGCAAACACTGAACTGTAGATGATTGTCTGCTAACATGTCTGATCACTTAGAAGTATGTGTTTCCAGAAAATGTTTCTTCTTCTCACTTTTTTAGAGCACTAATGCCCTATTTGTATGATTTGTTCAACTACACTGTTAAATCAAGAAGCAATCAATGTGAAATTATTCTAATTTAATTTGAAAACTTAAAAATACCAAAAAACTATGTCATGTAAAAAGAACATGTAAAACTATTGTTGTACAAAGTACATGTAAACAGTTAATCCTGGTGTCTGAATCTATGACTTGTGTACAGCTAGTTGTATTATTTATTACTTATTATTGTATAAAAATGTATATGTAAAACATTATGTAATATGGCTCTGTGGACAAAAAGGACATTTTATTATTGTTATCATTAATCATCTTGTCATCATTTGTAATTGATACTTGTCTAGTATAAATATCATGGCTGTATGTAAAGGTATACAAATAAACATGACATAACTTAGCTCTGTTTGCAAACCAGATAATCCTTGTTAAAGGATAATAACCCTGTAAATTTGTTATTCTAGTTTTTGATTTTGATTTTGTATTATAGTTAATTGTTATAATAGTGTAAACATAATAAGTTTAAAACAAGAAGTGTTATTGTACAGTGAACTGACCATTCGGAACAATCGTTAGATTTCACACTACACACATTTTATATATTTATTATATTAAAGAGTTAAGACACCGCATCCGCTGTGAGAAGTTATACATTGAATATATATGAAACGAGCAATAAAACAATCAATCAATCAAGTTTGTATTGCTAGGTGAGACATTATGAAATAGAAAGCCGCTTTGATAGAACGGTACACATTAAGAGGATAACGCTGTGACCAACTGAGGTTTAAACTACTTAATGATCTTGTAGACCAAGAGTTGATTTTACAATGGACATTTATAGAAAGACAAAAAGTAATGTTACATGTAAGTTTCTTTAATGTACATATTTCACAGCAACAATTGCTTATTACGAAGAGTTTCCTAATTTTTCCGAGGTAGACTTGCTGCACAAGATCGTCTTGAGATGCTATGTGAAAACTATGATGCAAAGTGGGATAAATGTGTATTATTAATAAGGAGGCAAAATTTTAAATAGCCAAGACATTTATCTATTCTTAGCTAGTATAGCATATTAATTTATAAAACAGCTCACCAAGTAACTCTTTAAAAACGCAGTTGTTTCCAAAGTTGACCTGGTGGGCTGTGACCAGTTTAGTGTAAATTACAAGCTAAATACGACCAAAGCTGCAATCAAAGTATTTCTGTAATCAAGTGAGATTCATTTTATTAGTTTCATTTGGTAAGTGGTAATTGATTGGCTCTGATTTCTGTTCGGACACTGAGGAATAATTTCAATATAAAAGCAGGTACAATACATGTATCAGCATTCGAAATAAGTGGCATGGATACAAAGTGAATCTCGGTAAGAAACTTATTTACGTCTTTGCTAAGGCTTTTATAGATACATACAATTTTTTGAATGCAAATAAAACATTGTGTTACAGTTTATAACAAGTGTTGTGAAATGATTACTGACGTTTATATTGGGCAAGTTTGAAACAACATTTTAAAATAAAATGGCCTTTTTGTAGGAAAAAAACGTTTTGGAACTTTTGTGGCAAATTTTGTTTCAAAGTTGTTCCCATGGTCGATTTAGTAACCTATGTAGCAGTAATTTTGTTCCATTTGTGTTTTGAACAACACATGAATAACATTAAACAAGTTATGTTGCATTATTATGCATCTTTATGGAATCTGTACATTCACATCTGCGAAGACAGCAGTGCTTTATTAAGAAACAAATGCATAGATAGACAATATGAAATAGGCTCAGAATCAATAGTAGATTTATATCATTTACAGTCCTTGGAGCAATGTAAGAAATACATCGTCTTAACTGTGATATTCTTGCACAACGTGTCGATATTTGTTTGGCATCGTACTTCACTTGTGTCTTGGGTATCGTTCCAAATGGTTGCAAATACTGCTTTTGTTCCTACCTTTTTCAAATCAATGTCTCAAGATATTAAGTACGTGTCCGTAAATATCTCTCCTTTCTATTCTAGATCGCACGATCCAACTAATTTGAAGAGATTTTAACAGGTGAGTTTTGAAAAATCTATAATTAAAAGAATGTTGATCCTATTTTATGAAGTAATTATCTCGGTTTGAAAACAATTTTTCATTGAATCATTTTGATTCTTCACCACAATGAAAGAACTTGTGAAATGAAAACTTGCGTCAACAAAGGATGAAATTCCTATCCGTTTTGGAACAATAGAGATTCAAAAGCTTAGCGTAAAATTCTTTTGTTCTGGACGGTTCAAAATTGATAGGAATTTCAGGAGCTGAAATTCAAAATTGATTTTTTCAAACGTTTAGAAATTATCCCTGACTTTTGTTCAATTTGTTGTACTGTTGTTACATTGTTTTGGAAGGACATTTGGATGAGTTACTTAGCAAACTTGTTTTATCACCCACTGTGACCAGCATGGAGGGGAAAGGGATCAAAGGTCAAGCCAAATAAATGTAACATTGTAACAAAAGGTGATGTCTCGCGACGCTCTGTCTATGTATTGTGCATGCAGCAAGCATATTTCACTCAGCTGCAGCATTATTTTCTCATAAATCATATTTAAACACTGTTGAGGGAAACCACAGCAATTTCACAAGAAATCCACTGAGAGTACAATTGTATCAATTGGTGCTTTTGCCTGGATGTATTTGTATCTTTGTTTTCAACATGAAGAGCAAAGTGGTTTCTAAACTAGACGACATTGTAAAGATGTCATTGCATTATTCACCGAGTTGAGTATAAAATAAGGTTAAGTACATGAAATGCGCATAAGTTTATGTTACATTAACACCATTAAAACCAGCTCTTAAAAGGTGCATATGACTGTCAGCACACAAGCATTTGCATAAACTTCAATTTGTTGACTATGTTTCACCACCTTTCAGTCTCAATGTCCAAAATGTCCAGCAAAGTTTGATGGCATCAAAAGATTAGAAGCTTCACGATTGAACTATATGTAATGTAATGCCCGCGTAAGTTTGGAATCGACTTTGTTGCCCTTGTTTCCTGCTTGCAGGATTATTTGAAAAGTGACATCAGGCATTGTATCTTTCTGCAGTATTGTAAAAACGCCCCTAGAAATGATCGATAGATGATTGTGTGGACTATATTCAGTTGCTTTACTTTCAAATTTGTATCGATTATGCATTTATAAATATGTTTGTCATTTCTGACAAAGTAGACATCTATGTTCAGACTAGTCAAACTTCTCCCTTTCAAATACAAAATAGCATTAAAATTAACCGACTTAACTTGAAAGTGTGATTAATTGGAATAATACAAGTGTTAATTAAACATAGAAGTGTGTTGGAGATCAATACGATAACGCGTCATATGTTTCACTTTATTATAAATAGAATATGAATCGATGAGGCAGAAAAATAATGTAACTCACCGTGAGCATTGGTAAAACACAATCATGGACATAAGGGAACTCGGTACGAAGAGAAATGAAAAAAGTAGTTGTGCAACTGCTAGTCTGTCGATTGTCATAGCAACATCAGGATGCCATAAGCTTTGACGTCATGATGTCACTAAAGAAAACAACGTCATGGAGTGGAAAGTGTGATGAGCCTCATTTTCAGATGGTCAGTTTTTTTAGGCGGACGACCACACACTCTGTCATTCGACAGACAATAAGTACATCACGGATGGTGACATCTATCGTTGGAATTGCGCGATGTCACATAGATTGGTGTCACAAGAAAACAAATCGAAGTGTCCGTACTCTATTTGTGAACGAAATACCTATTACTAAGTTTCTAGGCAAGATTCTTTGTTGAATGTACGCACGGTCCTGCCACAGATTTGTAAGATGTCCCAGCACACGAAACGAAAAGGACAAAGGAAAGAACGAAAGAATTTCACGCTGTGCTTTTGATGCGCTATTGTTAAACTTCTCACGAATCCAGTGTACTGGTAAAGATTTCTTGGATTTCAGAGAAAGAAATAAATAGTACACAAACAGGAATAATACAAATTTGTGCTCTTTTATTGATTGTTATTAGTCGCGTAAGAGTTTCGGAGTTTGAAGAACGAATTGTGAGTTGTTTGGTCTATTGCCGGAATAAATATAATCGTTTATCTTACGTCGGTAAATATAATCTACGCCTAATTGATAACAAGGCAGCTTGTATAGTATACAAGTTGGTGCACCTACCGCTAGACATAAATCCTAATCGCCCCACATCTACCACACGGATATGATTGAGAGCATAATGTTTGATCATAACTGATACATGCAGGCAGAAGATGTTACTTGTGCGATTTCTTGTGGCCCGGTCGAAGCTGTAAGTAAACTCAACTGTACATGAGTAAAGCAGTTGGTTTGTACGATACGGCAGCTCCAGATTACCATCCAGTCAGAAAAACAAAAACGGTTATTAGTGTAAATCATATGCGAACCATACCTTGTGTAGTATAAAGAGGATTCCAGGGAGCAAAAACCAAGCAACAATTCACGGCAAATATTATCATCTGCAATATCATTTGTCTGGTTGGGCACAAAAGTTGCAATAACAGTATACACTTGAGCTCTCAAAGTTTAATGTGTGTGTAAATATTAACACTGAGGTTTTGTTTGCGTATTCACATCTGCTGTTGCGGCTAGAAATTACAGGCAAGTGGTAGAGGAGGATGTGTTTGCAATATCAACCACTGCTCGGAGCCGATACATCTTAGAATTTTACGGCATTACGAGATGGATTTCACGATCGTTGACTCGGATGCATGACACACGAGCTTTGTATTTGTTCAGAGAAAGGGCCCCGGGGCCCAAGTATAATTAATGCATGACAGTTTTTGGTCCAATTCAATGGATTGATTGAAGCTTGTCACCGTAGTTTTCATTGTGGCTGTGATGCCAGCTTTTGCTACAAAGGAGAAAATCTCCACGAGGTAACCAATTTTGCACACTTAGTTCAAATTAACACATTTTCTCATTTTACAACTGCCAGCCCGCAATCGATCATTGTTCATATATATTTGCAAGACAATGAGATTTAGGGTATGCAAAGAATTCGATGTTTCAGAGTGAGTATGTTTACACACTGTATTGATTTCTCTCAGGCAAATAGCAGTGTATATTACTGGATCTTTTGTTTCATCTGTAATACTCTCGAGTGTAAATAGAAGAAAAATAACAGCAGTGGAAAGTGGCGTATCTCTGGGTTCCATACATACAGACGTCCGTACTCATGGACAGATTCGATACAGATTGTGACCATTTATCAAACCGTTATTGGCGACGACTTCTTTATGACATATTTCATATTTAAATTAAGACGAAACTGCCAATACAATAAAACCGCACAAACTCGCAACAGATGTAATAATTTGATATTCGAGTCTACTGCAAAGTATTTTTTTATATCTTTATTCCTGTTGTGTGTAGTAGCCACTTAAAGTTGAAAAGTATCATTGTTATAAATCCACATTCAAAAGAGAGAAAAGAAGCAGTTCTCTGCTTTAGCTCAACTTTGATAATTTTGACGATAAAGACGCACTGGACTAGACATCCTGTAGAAAATGATATGAGGAAATAGATTTCAACTGTATGAACATCATGAAAGAGAAGGAATTAATTATGGAGGCAGAGAGGTGTCTCCCTCCCAGCCAGGCCCTGTAAAGGTGTAATCATGTGTGGGATGTGACATGGTGAATCTATTGGGAGATTCATTAATTAACCCAGGACAACAGTAACGTAATGAGAGCCTTTTTACTTTGTGTGTATTGTATCTTTTGCATTTGCTACAAGTAACATTATTCACAGTGCTTTGTTTCATTCTTTACTTTCAGATAGCATGATTGAGGACAGCATGCACCTGGTGACAGGGCTCCTGTGCTCGTATGTGCTGAGTTGCATAGCTGTTACCCACGACCATGTGGAACTAGATACTCCGGTGGGCCAACTGAGGGGATTTCGAGATACCGTACAGGGGCAAGATCTGGACATTTTCCTGGGTATACCATATGCTAAACCACCAGTTGGAAATCTACGTTTCAAACGGCCTGAAGCGCCAGACCCTTGGCAAGGCGTCCTGGATGCAACACGACTTCCGGCTTCGTGCTTCCAGACAAATGACACCTCATTTGACGGCCATGAGGGTGTCCTGATGTGGAATGCCAACACTAAAATGTCAGAGGATTGCTTGTACCTCAATGTGTGGGCACCATCAAGCAGAAGATACGGTGAGGGACAATTAAGAGCTGTTATGGTTTGGATATATGGTGGAGGTTTCTATGGAGGCTCGGCTACATTAGATATCTATGATGCCAGAACGTTGGCTGCAGTAAATGACGTTGTTGTCGTGTCTATGCAATACCGTACTGGCTCTCTAGGGTTTCTGTATCTTGGAACCGCAAGTGCGCCGGGGAATATGGGCCTGGTGGACCAACATTATGCCCTACAATGGATTTATAATAACATCGAGGTATTCGGTGGGGATCGCCATAAAGTTACGTTGTTCGGAGAAAGTGCGGGTTCTGTGAGCGTTAGCTACCATCTCCTTTCCCCATTAAGTCAAAAACTATTTAAGTATGCAATAATGCAGAGTGGTTCAGCTTTGTGCCAGTGGGCGACGGAATCGACAGCTGAAGCAACTGAAAGGTCTAAAAATCTAGCTGAAGCTTTGGGATGTGATCGTAATCAACCAGCCAATGAGCTTGTGGCTTGTTTACAGAAAATAGATCCTTTAAAAATTGTTACTGAAATGTGGTATCATCAACATGGTTACAATCTTGTTACTCCTATACTTGTTACAATAGACGATTATTTCCTTATTGAACATCCAGTGACATCTGTTAAAAATGGCAGATTTAAGAATACAAACATATTGGTAGGAGCCAACAAGGACGAAGGCTCATATTTTTTAGTTTATGCTGTTCCTTACCTTTATAAACTTAAGAAAAACAACCGAATGCCAGAGGATGACTACATGAGTGTGGTAGAAATGGTTGCCCATTCGGACAACCCCGCATTAAAGGACGTTGTGAACTTTGAGTACAATGTCAGACAAAACTTTACTGACAAACAAATGATGTACAAGGACATTTTAGATGATATGATAGGAGATACAGACTTTTTATGTCCAACTGTGGACTTTGGTAGCAAATATTCCGAAACTGGTAACACAGTATATATGTATCATTTCCGCCACTTTACCTCAGCCAACCCGTGGCCCAGATGGATGGGTGTGATGCATGGTTATGAAATTGATCATGTATTCGGACATCCACTGAACAGTACCTTAAATTACACTCGACACGAACTAGAGTTATCACTGAGAATAATGAAATATTGGAGTAACTTTGCAAAGACAGGGTAAGTATCCTGCAGCATTTGTTTTGATTTTGCTTACATACTCAAGTACAACAACAGGCGGTGAGCTGCATGTGGGTAACAAAAACTAGAGTGGCTACATACATAAAGCTGTTGGAAGAAAGCAGATGAGGTGATAACCCCACTAACATCAGTTCATACTGAATCCAGCTTGTATCATTTTATCCGTACAATCAGCAGATATCTCAGGTAAAGCCATGGGCAGCATGAAGGCGACTGCAATTTACTGAAGAGAAGAAGGCAGGAAAGCGTTTTTCGTCAGTGCTCCATGCACTAGGCTACATCCCCTCACACACGGTAATGATGAGCGTGAAAAACAACAAACATTTTACACTGCCATAAATTACTCGTGAACGCAAAGCAAATAGATGAGTTTCTCTTGCTTGAGCCATTCGGGCCGAGTGTTTATTTCGGTTGGCATCAACATGTGCACTTCTGTGTACCTGTGCTTGTAACTGATGCTTTGCTGTTTATTTTACTCATTGAAGATTGTTTTTAGATCGAATGTACAATCAATTGCTTTGATACTTACCCCGGCATCACGAACATCTTATCCACATGTGAATACAATTGTGTGTAAGTGAGATTTCAGGTTATGATAACTGCGAAGCACTTAATATCTGGGAACATTAAGTGGCTATCAAAAACTGTTGGAATCAATAAAATCTTCAGGTCAACAAAAGTTTACTTTCCGTTTCGATTGTGATAATATCAAACGGGTGAATGGTATCTTGTGGCTTCCCCCATCTGACAGTATCACACAGGAACTTGTATGCAAAATCTTAACGTGTGATCAGATAAGATATTTGTGTAGATTTTTATTGTTCTATCACCAGTTTAAGAAACTGGTGTTTGTATCTTTGACGCGGTGACTACTCAGGGTAGAGATGTTTTGCACTTTGTCAGAATTTTGGTGAGTAAGGCCACAAGGTTTGCTA
>JBCAUI010069994.1:0-20005 GCA_038406195.1 Haplosyllis anthogorgicola | reverse complement strand
AAAATAATAGCGATGTTAGGTCTTTTCACTAGAAGTGAGTATAATGAAACAAATCCGTTCCTATTGTAATTGTTAACGATGATCTTTGCTTTGATCTTGATCAAAGCCAGGATTGTTGCAGCGTTAAAATAGGACAACCCCATCAATTCTTAGAGAGAAAGTAACGCGCGGTAACACAAGTAGACGAACGTAGAAACATTTCGTAACTATTACAGTGTTGGGATTCCGCTAATGCCAATACTGTTAGGTATTTAAGGATTTATCAGAAGTGGATCCTCGTTACATTCGGCGCTCGGCCGTTTTCAAGCAGTTAGCAGGTGGTACTGTAAACCCCAACGGAAATGAAATAAAATTTTTGTCTGTAAGGGCGCCCCCACCACCCCATCTCCAGTGGATCCAGTAGCGAGGCTTGGAACCCCCCCCCCCCCAAGCCCCTGTTAAACCATATTTGGCAGCCATTTTGCCCTGCCTCCCCAAACAATTTCTAGATATATGATACTGAGAACCGGCAAGTCTGACATGCTAGAAACCGGGTAATCAGGTCAGTACGAGATGTAGGTGTCCCCGTAAAGACCTGATGGCTGATCAGGTAAAGACCTGATGACCTGGTCTGCTCTCAGTCAGGGACGTCACCACTGTCCACCCGTCAGTGCGGCACCAGACACTGTGAAATGAACAGACGGATCACGGAACATTACACCCATGTGACGGGATCTCAGCAAGACCAGGGCAGGGAAACGATACGCCGTTTAGTACAATTGGTGTACTGTCTATGACATTTAGATGGCGCAACATAAATTACTTTGATAGAACAGTGAATCTAGGCATTAAGCATGAACTAAATTCAGTTTATCCGGATCTCACAATTTAAGCTAGAAAGTTTTTGTTAAATGCTGCGCATTCTTTCGCTACCCTGATGAGCTATGCACTAAGAGACTTTAGATTTCTAACATGAAGTGACATGTTTCAAACCGTATAAAATTAACAGGATCAAATTCAAGTAATCTAGTTTTCCTATAATAAAGACAGATACTATCGACTTATTTTGGTTTAAACTTTTACCACAATATTTGTAAAAAGTAAAGAAATGGGACTTGAAGGTTAAAAAAATTTTAAAATACAGCTCTTTCCCTGCCCGGTTAGTGTAATGGTTTACTGCTAATCGGTAATCCTAATATATTCCTTACTTTACCGAGGTGTAAAATTGGTACTGTGCCAATGTGATAAGGTCACATAGAGATACTTCTTCAAAGTTTAAAACAATGTATATAGAATTAATTCAATTATGACACATTGTATTAAATAGCTGACCATAAATACAAAAGGGAATTGTTAAGGTATTTTCTTTACAAGTAAAAGATTTGCGCTGAAAATTCTATCTCAAAGAAGGAGCGGAACCTTAGGGCAGGAAAGTCTACCAATGGCGCTGACAAAACAGTAAATCAAATTTTGACTCGTCCGAACAAGCCATCCCTCAGGCCCTGTAGATGTTATGTTTGTCTTCTCGCCGGCTCTAGACTGGATGTGCATAGGAATGTTAGCCAAGAGACCAGTCAATTTTCTACTCTTTCAGCAACTGAAGACATTTACGTGTTTTTTTAACAGTGTCAACAATTTGTTACATGATCAATATTCTGTTACCAATGTCAGTATTAAGGCGCTGCTCTGTCACCAAAGTTGTTACCAATTTTGTTGCCAATGTGGATACTGTTACCAAATTTGTTACCAGTGTTGGTACTAACACCAATATTCCAACACTGGTAACAAAATCACAGAAACGTAACAATGGTAGTACTTTTCACCTTTCTGTTACCAATTCTGTTCCCAGTGTTACCACTTTGTCATTTCCATGTTACCAGATCTGTTACCATTCACCACAAGGCTCCAGTGCTTGATATGTGGTTCTGCCTGCAATTAGTTGTACAGCTTGGGGGACGTGTGTTGATCTGGTAACGGAGATTGACTGCTCTCTGGACTGTGATTCCTATGCATGCCTGTAGTGTGCGGAGCCAATAGCTGGTCTGGTATCATTGCTTTCATAAAATCAGGGCATGGAAACAGTACGAAAGAACAGAATAAAAAGCAACCAATGACAGGAGAGAAAAATAAATATTCTTGTACAATGGTGTGTCACGCAGACCGTGCTTTTGTGAGCGTCAATGGCGTAGAATGCAATTCCTTTGTTACGAAAGGTTCCCTTAACTGCAACAGAGATTTTCATTCATTTCTGAAGATGTTTTCTGCAATAAGAACACGGTATGAAAGTTGTCCCCTGCCAAACAGGGAAACTCGGGTTTGTGAACAGCTGCCCGCCCGAACGAGAAACTTTCAAATTTGCATTTATGTCACATTAAAGACTCGGCTTGTCGGAGCTGTGTTTGAATTGAAAAGCAAACTGCTGCTTTGAAAGAAATGCTCGTTTTGGTTGTACTCTAGACTTAGCAGTATTCAGCAAAGCTCAAAACATGAGAACCGTTTGAAACAATGGCATCTAACACTATGCAATTGATGTACATAAAATCACTGCATGGAGTTTTATTTTTTCAAAATTAATTTATTTCTCTGTGTTCCTTGTTGCTTTCTGATTCCACCTCTAAATGCATTAAACCTTGCCAGCAAATGCTGTAATGATCTCTCATCAAATGCTGTAGCATAAGTCACTTTAAATGGCTTCAGAAAGTAGAGCGTTTTTGAGTGAGGGATCTACCGAGGTTTTACCGTGTAATTGCGGTTTGACATACGACGGAGTAATAGAGCCGTCTGGACCTCCTTATCAGAGGCTGGCAGCCTACAGCAACAGATGCTGGTCGTGTCGCCACAGACAGTTACACACAGGCTGGTAACCATCTCATAAACCTGCCAGAACGAGGACCAGTGCAGGAAAACGAGACAAATTTTCTGACGACTGCAACCAATTGCAGAAAAGTTGGTTCCTCTTTTAAATAGCCAAAAACTAAATAACCGTCAGGGAATAAAATTTTCATTCGTAATTTTAAATAATTTGCAGAAGAGCTTGATTCTAATTGATTTATCTGTTTTAACTATAAAGATCTCAGAGGAGGAAGTTTCCATTGGCGCCATGTCCTTTTTTGAAATTATTGAAATTCACGTTGTGCCTTTGTCCGAATCAGAAACACAGCATGGTGTTTTATTATTCATAGATTCCTATACTTTTCATGAGCTACCCTGATTTTTAGAAGTTTAAGGTAGATGAAAATTTGGCAAATATATATACTTCGTAATGTGTGCGTACGTATTATTTTCAGACAACCAGGTACAACATCCGTCAGACTGTCACCCGCTTTAGCTTGATCGTGATTTCCTCGCTCTGATATTAATCTATTGTTTCATATGAGCTTAATTTTGCGGTAATAAGAAAGCAGACAGTGTTGTTTGAGCCTGTCCATCCACTTGGCACACGATAACCTGTCAAGCAGTAGTTTCCTTTGTTCTGTGAGATCCGTTGTGAAGTGGATGTTTCACGGTTGTCAGGTCCGGTGCGTGCTAATCCAGTCCAGCACTGATCCGGGATGGTGGATGGATGTCCAGACGGCGTGAATTGAGCGGCGCCAAACTCCAGGGCACCGGAAGTGTCACCGGAAGTCAGACGCACGTGCCCCTAGGTGTAAACACGAGATGTGATGATATGAAATCAAAACACTTCTTGATTTACTGAACAAGATTGTTTTGAGTGCCGCAGCAAATTGAGCAAAATGGAAAACTGTCATAATATTATTAAGGCAAATGACATTTCCCACTGTCTACATTATGTATCCTAGTACTTCCTATGTTTATCTTTTTACGAAGGAAAATTTTGCAGCCAAAAAACACTTTGAAATGGTCAGGAAAGTTTTGATCATTTAGATTAATTATGTATAATTTCTTTCTGAAAAATAAAATGTGTGATAATTTGCCGTCCTTGTAGTGGTATCATGACCTTAGAATAAGAAAGACGATTGTTTCCATTGAATGTTTCTCAGAAATAAATTTATCGGAAGATAACTGCACAAAGTTCTGTCAATAGTATGATTTAAAGTGCATGTCAGTCAATCAGAACCAATCAGCAGTCCACATTCAACATTTCCGGTTTCACCCACCAATCATCTGGGACATGACATGCGCACTTCCCCTGTTAAGTAACCTGTCTGTATCACATTGATCAATGATTCTCCTTGTAAATTCAATCAGGTAGATTGCAATTACAGGCTGTGCAAATTGCAACATGATCATGCAAGTACATTTAGGTAGTTTCCGTCACCTTTTTGTACGCGATCACAACACCTTCACCTTTCGTAACTTTTTGCAATGGCTTTGCTTTCTTACAACAGTCTGTTGCCTTTTTAGGGTTTTCCTTTAACTCTTTACAAAAATGGCCCTCAAGCAGGTGTTACAGTAGGACAAAGAACAAAGCAACCCATTTTCCAGATTTTGTACTTAGATCCTTAAGGTGAATAGGGAGGTTCTTAAATCTATGGCGTCAAAAGCAGGAAATGGAATTCTACAAATTCTTTATTGGAATATTGTCCTTTGATTTTACACTATTCATTTCTGAATCTGGATGACTCTCCAATAACTCCCAGTTGCCTTAGGAGACACACAAGCACACACCAATCAAGACAACACGAACATGCCACACATTTACTTACACAGACTAGTAGCGACATCTTTCTTCATTCATTAAAAGAATGTCTAGCACCTACTTCCACCTTCCAGTCCATTTTAGGGATGATTGTTAGGATAATATTTTCTCCAAGGCATTGATGACACCCACATTTTGTCTGGTTACTGGCATCATTGGAAGTAGTATCAAGTCTATTTTTTAACATGGTGGACCGCTAGGTGGCAGACCCAGTAAGGGCAGGCAGCAAAACCTTTACTTCAAGATGTCTTCTCGAGTCTAATTGTGATCTTGAAAGCATGTTCTCCTTTGGTTCTTTCGTTTACCTTTTCAACTACGACCCCATGTCCCGCGAAATGATCGTTTACTGACGAATCATTCAGCTTTTAGATCATGTTGAAATAGGGTCAACCACTTGGCCAGAAATTGCGTTGGATTGAATCAACCACATCTGACCTTGTGATTGAAATTGAATGGAGTCGTAGTATCAGCAGATGTTCTAATACGGCTGGAAAATAGCTGACGAATCTCACGGGTACTGTGGTCTTCATACTGAGTCCAGTGAACATTGCCTGAAAAATTAGATCAGATGCTGTGTACTGACCTCCGAAAGAACCACCATCAAAAGACGTTCGGAAAAAAGGATAACAGAGTGGGAGGAAAAGACGTCCACAATGAAATGATTCAGCTTCCATCGTAACTTACACATTGTGCTTTGGTGCTTTCTAATTTCTCTCAATTTACTTTTAAAATGTTACTGAAAGTTTTTCACTTTGGTAATTTTTGTTTTTCATAAATAATAGGTTAGCGTGAGAGGAAAACGCAAAGAATGGGCCAAGCTGACATTTTTGTACCCAAGAAGTACAGTCTAATTGGCCATCACTCTCTTTGTGTCTCACAAAGGAGGAAGTGAGCCATGAATACGTCACTTTATGTCACGTGACAGGTAGTACATCACGTGTATTAACGTCAAATATCAGTTCAGTGAGTGCAGAAAGATCAGCACACACTGTTTATAGCTACCACAGTATGAATCGCACGTCACGAGATGTTGCTCAGTCGGGTCTTTACAGTACTTTACAGTACTAAAAATAGTATCAAAACTTTACTACGGTACTATGTACCCTTATGTACACAATTGACACGATTTTTGTGTAATGGGTAGGCTGGATCTTATGCCTTTGCAGATAGATCCGACCCGCAGGGACATCTGGTGGCAGATGGTCCGTCCCTACTTTCACAGAACATGTGTATCTTTAGTCTACATACGTACACAGTTATCCAGTCTTGGTGAATTAGTCAGAATTCGAAACTGTTGGGTTCGAACCTCACTGGAGCAAATTGAAAAGTGCGCTTAAAATCTTTCTTTTAAATTTTTGTCTGACCAAGGTTCATTTTCATGGGCTACTGGTGCCCCCTGTTCCCGTGATTTTTGATTTCTCAAATTCAGGATGGATCTGTCTCTGCAGTGCTGGCTCACTTGTTTTAAACTTGTAATTACTACACAAAAGGTCGACTCAGTTACTCAGTTGCACATTGGACTTTAGTCATACCTTCTTGAGCAGCTCACCACTGCATTGGGAGTTCAACTCCTGACTGATGCAGCTGAGAAAGTCTACCATCAAGCCATGCGAACCAAGTTAGCAGATATCACACTCAGGGGGTGACTCAATACCAGTTTGGCTTTAAAACCCAAGGACACAACCATTTGAGGTTTGAAACAGGGGTACCAATGGCCCCACTGATCTTAGATTGGAGACTGAGACGGTTACCACTAAAATCTTTTATTTAAAAAAGGTGTAACACAGCCTCCCTCATGAGTCAGTGACATCGCGTGAGAAGTGGTTTGATCCAATCAGCGCGACCTTCCGCTTTGTATTCACGTCTATCAATACAGCAGCACAACAACATCGCTTTCTCCCATTGTTAATTACGCACTGCTGTATTGGACCAGATATTCCTTCAGATGTTTGCCACACTGGTACCAATTTTACACTCTGGTGTGAACTAGATCCGTGTGTACACATGTATTTTTCTGAAAAATGAATTTCAAACTTTATTTACATTCTTCAAACGTTTAAGGCTCCGATAGTAACAGCTTATTCAGTAATGATCACTTATCTTTTCAAATTCCAAATTTAACACAAGTCTACATTTAACATGACTTTCAACATAGCTTTCACTGTGTCGGTTTCCGTTTGTGGAGTAAATGTGCAGTTACACAATTGATACTTGTACTGAATAGATTTCGCCTTTATTCAATCTGCACCACAAAGCATCAAGGGGGGGGGGTGTATTCCGGCATCTGCGCGTTTAAGTGAATTTGTTGTGGGAGTTTTAGCATCTGTTTGTGGAGGCTTTTAGTATTGACTGGGCGGTAAGAAATCCGGTCTAATGGAGGTATAGCGGTCGATGCCTCGTCTCATCCTGTTATACCGACAGGGCTCTGCGCATTCAACTGTCAACTATGGATCCCTCCAAATTGAAATCAAAGATAACTTTTTTTCTGAGACGCATTACAACTTCTTTAAAAGAAATTTTACCAAATTGTCCATTTGTGAAACTATGAAAGTGTGAATGTTACGGTAGGTTTTCTCACAATGAAAATATATCACCTTAGGATAGAAAGAATTTCTTCGCAAAATGAAATGGGTAATTTTCATCATTGTAGCAACTAATAACTAACTCAAGGCAATTCTCCATTTAGCGAGACAATACTGGCCTGACGTTCCGCCATGATTTTTTTAGTAGATTACCTGGATTTTGTGTTCCGAAATAAGTATTCAGAAATTTTATCCAATGTTACTGAATTCATCACTTCAACCTATTGTTCAATTTTTTTGGATAATTCTCGTGAAATGTGCTCAAAGTGAGTAATTTTTGCATTTTTCAGTGTTATAATACTTCACTTCATCAGAGATGACTTTTACGCTTGAAAATATGTCATGTTGCGTTAGAAATCTAATGTATGCACAGCGTGTATCCTACTGATAAGATTTCTTATCTTAATTATGAATGAACAAAGCCTTTCTTTGAACTGGCCAACTGGCTAACAAGCCGCTGTTGTGATGATGACGGTTGGTGTTAAGTAACGAGACTAGAGATCAACCCGTCGTCCCATGGGACGTTGGACGGCGTTATCAGTAACAAGGAACCATCCCGCGGGAGAACGACTTGTTATTAGTCGTGTCTGACGGAAATTAATTCTCGTGTTGAGGTACAGTGGTTCATTCTCATCCACAATGTTGACTCTGATTGATGCATCTTGACAAAATAAGCAAAGATGATGTCCACGTTAAACACGTCATGATCGGACAAAAAGATTTATAACCATTTAAAACGAATTAATCAAAAATATAGATGAATTTTGATTCGTACTCTCTCTAATTTGTCTAATTAGGCAGAATAAAAATGTACGAATTTTAGTACTGATACTCTTTTCAATACAGGTGAATTGACCTACTTCAGTAAACTACCATTATTATACTATTTTAATATATTAAATTCTGGTGTCATTAATAAAATTGTTATCTAATCAGACAAAGTAGTCAGAGTGCGAATTAAGTGAGACCTCTGTTAGCAATTTTTACATCATGTTAATGATGGGTTTCATAACATCCAATTGTGCAAAAAAATCTCGTCCATCTCGGGTTAGGATAAAGTGGGTCAAACAATTACAGTTTGAAACTTCTATTACCGAATTTAAAACCATGTGGCAGATGGCACTCGTAACATTTAAAACATGCAATTGTGCAAAAATAAGTCTCTTGGATCTCGGGTTAAGAGAAAGTAGGTCAAACAATGACAGCTTGAGACTCGGCTGTGATTATCTTGGCAGGAGAGCTGTGTGTTATCTGGACATGAAGACGATGTTACTAACAGTAAGCGATGTTCGTATCGCATGCGGAGATCAGCTACTTACATCACTCACAAAAACAACCGTCTTAGGGTAATGTCACACCGGGCGATTTTATGTCGATTATCGTTAGCGAATATATAGTTTTGATACCCTTAGATAATCCGCATCAAAATCGGCTGATGTAACTGCAGTCTATGGCTGGAATAGAGGATGAAATTCCTATCAATGGTGGAACGAAAGCAGATCAAAATCCCAAATGCGATCTATTCACAAATGTCAATCGCTTGCATTTGTTTTACCGATTTGAGTAATATTATAACGTGTTGCACACATGGGGTAAAATTGATAGAAGTAAGTCATGGTTTTATATTTTTCATCTCCCTGCTCTGAGTAGTCATGCTTGAAATCGCATGCTATTGTAAGCGGTTATATCGGTTTGTGTATCAGGGGCCTACAGCGATAACCCAGCGACAGTCTGATAATGTAACTGTCACATGCGACAAGCGCTACCTTACGCTACATGTGACAGAGAAACAGTACTAATCAACTCTAATCAGCTGAAATAACAGGGCAGATTATAACAAACAGCATGGCGTGCAGGGGAGGGAAAACAGTCGTGCTTTAATGAAAGTCTAATGGATATTGATATTGGAGAAATGGCAAAATTAAAAACTCACAAAAAAGTGCAAACTTCAATTTGCAATTTAAAGACCGTAAAAAAATTTTGGAACGTGACCGTAACGATCGTAGCGATAATGCAGAGTGGCCCAGTGAGAGGCTGTATTGGGACCGCCGAAGATTTGGCAGGTTCTTCTAGGTTTTTTAATGACAGCTGATAGAATGATTGACAGTACCACATTTCATGAACTACCTACTACAAATAGAAAACAAGGGAGGACACCAGGTCACTGACCTTTCAATGATTGGTATTGTGTTCGTTACTCACGCTGTTAGTATCAGTACCAAGACCTTGTTAATATAATTCTTACTTACTTCCTAATATAGTCAATAGGAGAAAAGACGCATTACTGATTCCTAACCCGGTTAGTTTTGCACATAAAATGTTGATTGTCCTTCCTCAAGGAAACTATACATGATCTTGTTCTTACGGATTGGAGTAAAAAATTAAGGATAACGAGACAAGCATGTCTTTCCGACAGAGCGTGGTACCAATTTTACACCTTGATTTTGTGAACCAGAGTTTACATCATACTACAAAGGAAAACATAAAGTAAAAAAATCGGACGAAACAATGAGTGAGAAGTGATGTGACAGCAGCATGGCGGAGGTAATCACGTCATGTGTGCTGTCCCGAGGCTCCGTGTGACGAGGCGCAAACACACGCTACTGAATATTATCAGTAACGTCTCTAGATTCTACGTCAGTCAGTCGTCATTTTGATTTTTGACAAAATTACAAAACTTTCTGCATGTTAAATTTGAGTACAATTTACTTGCACTACACTGGTGCAAAAATCAAGCTAAGCTGTGTGGTGTGAATATACTATCAGCATTGAAGCCTTGACAACTGTTACGTGTCCTGTAACCAACGTTTTCATACCTGTCCGTGACATGACGTTAATTTAAAAAAAATAAAAAGAGATTTTGGTGGCAACCGTCGCTGTGCCTTATCTGAGACCAGCATGCAACCATTTGTGGGGCCACTGATACCCCTGTTTTGGAATTCAAGTGGCTCTGCCCATAGGTTTTAAAGCCATCACCGTATCTAGTCACCTCTGACTGCGACATCTGCGACCTTGGTAACGTAACGTTATTGTTAACGTATTTCTCTTTACGCAGGGTTTATCATTATACATTTCATGGGTTATTTTACGTATTAACATGATGCTAAGCCTCACTGTTATGTGATGTGTTTTGCCTGAGGGTAGATTGTGTTAATCACGGGCTGGGAGGAAGTATGTCACAGAGGGATGACACACAGACGGGCGACAGATCCGTGACACAGATGGGGAGACGGGTGACAAGTGAGCAACAGTCGTGTGTTACACACGTCTTGCCGAGAGCCATGACGACGTCTTAAAACAACCAACTCTGAACACACAGTAATTTGTGTCTTGAACACTAAATTTGATAAAGTCCTAGATGCACCTTCATGGTCTGATATGTGTTAGCAGCACTTTCATTGTCCATTTGATCTGAATTCTTTTTGGATCAAAGGTATTTGGATCTTAGGTATTAAAAGAACAAATAGTGTCAGTACTGCAGGAGGTATTGAGTGTAACAGGATTGTGAATCAGATTCAATCTAAAGTTTTAATACCACAGTATTTATCAAGTGTTGCATTGATACATGAAGTATAGATATGTGTTATTTAAGCATGATTCAGATGTCGTCATTCTGTTTCACTTTTTGTGATTTAGCGATAAAACTGTTATATTTTTTGCACAAAATGTGAAACAGATATTTATCACTGTAATAGCTTAGTTTAAAAGAAATTAATAAATAGCTGAAGTATTAAAAGTTGAGATTGGATCCTATTCAAAACCCCGTGTTAAGCTGAGTTGTAGTGGAGGGGGTTGATAGGATTTGGGTTTTTATGGAATGCAAGTAGTTGAGGAGTAGGAGAAACCAAATTACCTCCATGTTTTAGTTGAGAAAGTATTCAGTAACCGCGCCTTATCAATTTAAACGGTCTGAGTTGGAGTAAGGCTAAAGTCCCATTTTGATAAGGTCAGGTAATCTGTCTATTTGTACAAATGCCACTGGGAACCCGTCGTTCCGTTTAACCGTCTCAACATCTGAAGAGCCCAAATGCGGTGGTGGTGGTGGTGGTGGTGGTCTACATGTCTCTGTATTATATATCATTAGAGAGGTCAGGACACACGTTTAACGCTGACCTTTACGTAGGTGTAGAAGCACGCAAGCGACAGATCCACCCTCGAAAATCACCCCAAGTCCAAAACAGAGGGTACCAGTGGCCTCACAAATTAAACCGAGGTTCAAAAATCGAATCCCCGTTTTACATTTCCCTTTAAGGTGGTATATCATACCAAGTATTTCTTGGCTCCAAGATTATACTTTAACCTTACAAGACATGAAAAAGATTCGGAGAAAATGTGTAACTTGTCCTCTCTATAAGAAAGACAACAGATGGCTCAGTTCTCACAGCACATTTTCTGCGTCAGACTCTTGTAGCATGTATTGATTGCTTGAATGGAAGAGAAAATGGAAGATGGGTAAAGATGCACTAATTGTGTAGGAAAAGTGCTAAAAGAGCTTATCTGTCCATGGATGTTTTATGAAGCAGCCAATCAAATCACTCGACACATGTTGCGTCTCTCATAACACATTCTTTTTTACAGGTCACCCTGCAATAAAGACATTTTCAAACATGCACCCACATCCAGTTGCAGTATGTTTAGTTTATAATACATTCAGTTAAAATTCAATGTTCAAAAGCAAGACTAACCATTCATGGTAAGAAACAACCCAGTTTTGTTTTCAAAGCTACAATTTTCATTTAGCTTACAGAAAATTCTGTCACAATTTGAAAACATTGGGTATTTGGAGCTGTTTTTATTTCTTATCAATTTTTTTTTGGCTTCAAAAGTATTTTTACCTTTCTATGTTCAATTGTATAATGATACACTATTATAGCCCCTCACAATTTTTTGGTCAACAATCACTGCTAAATGGATGAAATGCATCCCTTATTGGGATATTGTAGTCTGTAATCATGTTACTCATACAGCTCCAGATCCAATAAACCGGTCCAAGAAACCTTAGACTCCTGACTTCCACTTAAGCTCAAGCACATAATGCACTTTAACTGTTTGCAGTCCACTACTCAGTCCACTACTATCAAATTTCAAAGCTTTTGATTCAACTACAGACTGCTGAAACATCACCCTTCAATTCTGTTCTGATCTAAATACAAAGGAAGTCATTCAGTTGGTTCTTTTTCCTTTTTTTCAATTTCTTTTTGCCATTTAATTTTATTCCAAGGAAGTGTGACACCATGAATATTCCATGAATATTTCTCCATATGGCTTTCCTTTACATGCTGCTTTGGAAGCTAAACTGTAAAGAATCTAGTTAATCACTGTGAGTCACTTGGGAGGCAGGTTCTCAGTGCAGAATAAAACCCTTTGATATGACTCAATAAGCATGAATACCTCCCCTAGGATCCACCAATTCTACTGATTTAATTTACTCCTTCGTGCCAATTGACTATCAAGTGCAACAGAAATGAATATATGCATAGTTTAAGACTCATCAATCAGAACTGTTTTGTATACGTCTTGCTCCTTTTGATCTTTGAAGTTTTATGTAGTTGTTTCATTTAAACTAAAGACTGTAAATAATTGATTGCAACTAAATTTTAAAGAAATTATGAAATTTAATGGGGTAATTCAAAAGCCAATTTCCGGAACAAATATTGATAAAATTCACTAAAGTTAAAATGAAAAGGGGAAATAATTTAATCATCCTTATGGGCTTAATAACTCTTTAAGAAGATTTTAAGCATATAATAAGGAAAATTGAGTTGAAAGTTTTATGAAAATTTGGAAGAAGTGAATTGCATGGCAAAAAAGGGAAGATTCAGTTTCCCCCATGTATCACATCAAATTTGATTGCAATATGCAAGTATAGAAAGCCTCTGCCTTGAACACACAGTAGTTTCCATAAGAAACTCATTTAAGGGAAGCAAATATTTGATATGAGCATCAAAATTGAGGCAATTTATCCTGTAAGATGAGTAATGGGAATATATGTAGCTTGTCACAAACATCTGGCTAGAGTTCCCATGCATAATGACAGTTTATCTCACTATTTATACAGCTCACATAACATTGCTGCTTCAAACTAATATTTCATTCCTTCCAAAATTTGATAACTTTCTCCTAAAAGGGATTGAGCAATGAGACTTGTTCAAGTGATATGCACCAAAGCCAATATTTTAGTTATGTGAAGTATTCAGAATTTGTAACATCCATAGTAGAATTATGTATGAGTGCAAGTACCAAGTGGGTTTGTGGTATCCTTTGTATGAAGAAATAAACTAAATTTAAATTCAAAATATCTCTGTACATTATCTAAACAATGCAAATGATGTCAATGAATATTGTATGTGAACAACTACTGAAAAAACTAATGCTTTCTACTTTATTGATTTATTTTTATGTTGTCTGAGTGGTAAAAATATGCCCTTAGTTTTTCTTTTATTATTAAATGATGGATGTGAAATATGTCAATGGAAAATGTCAAAAGGAAATTGAAAAAATACAAAGTAAATAGAGGAAAAATTATTTATTGTCATTGTGTGAATATCACTCAATTACCTTGTAATTTGCTGAAATATATATTATCAATAATAATTGTGGGTTATTAAGTAAACTATTACTCTCATTCCACGAAATTATTTATTACTTGTATAATTTGGCAGGGATGACTGTACATAAACAAATAGCTGAATAGTGTTGTCACATTAACGACGAATACTATCATATTTATCTGGGTTAAATAATAAATGCCAACAAGTTCACTTTTATGCATGAAAGGCTAACATGTTAAGGTCAAGATTCGTCAGGAACCTTTATAAAAAGAAACAAGTTTGCAATAGTTGAATTTTCAGATCAGATTACAAAAACCTTTTTGTTTTGTATGCGGCTATTAGTTTCTATATCACTTTTCCTCGAAAAAATAACGTGACAATGTAAAAGTGCAGTATTTGTTTTATCTCCATAATTATTTTAAAAAGGAAATTTATTTTGTTTTTAGTGTGACAGGACTAATGACAGATAAGTTCATCTATGTAATTACACTTAACCGTCCCCACGAGATGAGAACATTTCACCAATTATCCCAGTTCCGATTTATCTATCGCCAAATAATGTTCTAATCATACAATAGAAAAACTAATTTTGTTTATTATTAGTATTATTTTTACAATTACACCGAAACTGATAAAAATAAGGCGAATAACTAGCTACATCCGTAAAAACGGTGTCAAATGACATTTGACACTGACATTTGAAATGACATTTGAAATGACATTTGTTAATTTCGGATGCAATGCAGGATAATATGCCTACCGCTGTATGTAACTCACATTTGGTCCGAAAAACACGTGCATAACTTGACCAAGGTGTAAAATTGGTACCTCCTCTATGAGGAAAGTTAAGATGTGTCCAGTCCAATGTGGGGTGTAGAACCCTCGTTTCATAACCATAATAACTGGCTTGAGAAAAACTCACACCAAGGTTGGGTGAGTTCTCAAGTGAGTTCCCAGATGAAACGTTTTATGCAAATCCCATTTCACTGTGTGACATCTTTGTTATAATCTTTTCGTAATTTTTATATGGTATTTCAATGTTTGTAATATTTTATCATTGCAGGTAAGAAAGAAGTCAAATTCTTTATTCTGGTCAAAAGGAACTATTTCCAAGTGAGTAAGTAGATCTATCATATCTCTACTCATGCAGAAAACCGGCACTATGTAGAATGTGCAGCGTCTCTCGTAGACTGAATTACTGGGCAGTCTGTGGTGTTCAGTCAATTTGATCCTATTTGTACCGGCTGAAAAATGGGTCTGACTTGAATAGCAAATTTATCAACTCAATATTGCTTATTCTTAACCTGCAATGCCATAAATCTGTTCTTGTGAGGTGCGCCATGCTGAAATTCCTAGATAGATGCAGTGTTAACAGTGCAAAAAATGTTCGAAAATAATGTAAAGTTAAAATAAAAGTTCTTGTTAATTATGTCTTTGCACTCAAGTTTTCTGGCAGGTGCATCTCAACCCTTCACTGGTTCTTTTTTGAAAGCTGTGGTAAGGTGAATCATTTTTGGTAAAAGTGTTGTGTCCAAGTCAGTGACTGGATGCGGAAGCTAAGATATCTAGGTGTATCTTTCTGTCGGCGGAACCTAGTTGATGAAGATTTGTAAATACTAAACCAACCAATCAATACCAAACGAGAAAAAGGTGACCTGACGGATCACTGACCCTCATGCCGGGAGGGGGGGGGGAGTTCCTGGTCACCTTTTTCACAGAATTGTCTGAAATGGTCAGAAATGCATTTTCCACAGTTCAGGTGGAGGGCGTGGGGGGGAGTCCTGGTTAACTTTTCTGCAATGGCTGCCCAGAACGCAAATCTAGATTTCCTCCAATACATAGACCCTCATTGTCATTATGGCATAAGGGTCAATGAGATCACAATGCACTAGCTAAGCCTGAACTCCAAAACAGGAATACCAGTGGTTACAAAGACAATTGCAGTTGTTTCAAAAAGGATGTTCATTTAGGTATTTTTCCACAAAATAATCATTACTGGACCAAAGAAACGATATTCTAGTCAACTAACCGGGAAAATGACACGCTGAACTATTCGTCCGAGCGCTGTTCGGAATGAACCAGATCGGATCAATCAGTCCTGATCTAATTAGAGTGTTTGGGGAGCGGTGGGAGTGTGTTATCATTGATCTAATTTACACATGGCTTCAGGTCCCGTCTCTGTAGGAGGTGCCTGTTCACAGATTGTCATCTAACAGGGTTAAATGGACGATTAGAACATTGCAGTTGTGTCAATATTTTAAACAATTGCCCAAAATGTTTAGAAAAAATGAACAATTCTTGAGACGCTTTATATTTTGCAAACAACAGAATCTCACGCCATGTCTTCACTTGAACAAGAACGCAGCGTGAATTTTCTATTGTTCACAAAATGATCAGCCATGAAGAAACATTCGTCCTCATTGGCCGATCCAAGGGGGGCGCGGCCGGCGCGCCCCCTCCAACGGCCCAAGTTTCTTCAATTTTCATAGGGTTTAGAAGGAAAATAATAAAAGGTGCCCCCTCCAACCGCCGGGGCAACCTCGTCCAACAAGAGATCCTGGATCCGCCCCTGGTCCTCTGATGCAATCTACAGAATTGCCTCTCATGTCAGATGCATAACCTGGTGATGTGACCATACTCTGTATCCATAAATGTCAAAGTAAAAGTCAAGTACTACGCATATAAAATTTGGATGGTTTGTTTTCGATGTGGGCAGGAACCAACAAATGAAAGGAGCAACCTCTTTAAGCTGATTCAGAATTACAGAAAATTGCTTGCCTCTGTGATCAAATGCTGCAGCCTGAAATGATGGAAAACCTGCCAAACGTGGAACGAAGTTTAGGACATTTAGAAATAAACCTAATTCATCTTTGTGTAATGTAAAGCCAGGCAGAACATGACAAGGTCATTCAAGGTCACTGCTCATTCAAACCCAACTATCTCTGTGTCTGAGTACTTACACAATCTAAATGGTCCCTTGTCACGTGATGTGAGTGATCATGTGATTAAGATATCAGGGTCAGGTGACATGGTTGGCATGAGAAGAGCACTTATCTCATTAGCTGAGCTAGAAGTCACATGACCTCCAAAATAAAACACAAATAGATTGATGTCAGAGACAGTTTACTATTTTTCCAAACTGAGCTAGAAACAACAGAAGATAAAAGGGGAGTAATAGTTATTTTAGAGTTTTTTGCAAAGGTGGTGACAGCCATATTATCATGTTATCTAATTAGGTTAACAGAAAAGTAAAAACTACAAGGAAGTAATTTTTTAAATTCTTAGTGTATTTTATCAGGCCACAAACTGCTTTGTAATAGTTTGAACATGCATTGTAACCAGGAGACACTTTGACAGTCAGCCTGCAGAGTTTTGAGTCTGTATTTTCTAATGGGAGGTTATTTTAATGCCAATGAAAGCCTCAGTGTGCCTTTACACAATTCTAATTCATATTGACTATTCTTACAAGGTCACTCAATGCCAATGGGTTTGTCAGCTTAGAGTCAAAGCAGGTGTTAAACTTGGTTGTTACTTAAGCAATGGTTTCTATTGAGAAAGCAGGAACATTCTTAAATACAAATAACTAAAACAATTACCCAGGCACTATTTCATCCTTATTTTTATGGGAAAAAAGTTACAATATTTAGATGTAAGATATAATGAAGTTTAATATTAATGCAATCACTACCATGCTGAGGAAACAATTTTCCATTGTTCACAATGATCTGTATTGAATTTAATTCCATATTAACTGAATAATGTTTTTCCTGATAAGCATTGAAACATTTTAGTCAATAGGCGATTTGTCCTCAGCAATCTTAAAGCAGAAAATCTTCACATGACAAACCTAAACTTCTGATTTAGATTGGGGCCTTTGGGTCAATACATTCATGTCTTAACTACAAAGGCAACACTTACTTTGCCAATTTAAGCTATATTATTTTCTGTCACAACAGATGCAGAATCAATAAAGTAGGTCAATAAAAGGGATCAGCTCCAGCATGCAAAGGTTCCAACCCCATCACTTGGAGCTTAAGCTTTGCTTGCTGCATATCCAGACCTCAGTAATTTGTGTTGGGTGTAAGCCAGTCATATCACAGTGCTGTTTGACATGGTGAGTTGCCTCAGTAGGAAGTGACTGATGGATTCTGCAGGTTAATACTTTACCTAACAGAGGTGAAGTGGGATTTGCTCTAAGATTGAGAGTGATTTGTTTTAACTGTGTTTTATATCAATTTTAAAAGTATTTTAATGTTTTGCTCAAAGAATTAGTGTGATTTGTTTTAACATTTATTTTTTACATTTGAAGCATTTAACAGTGCATTTTCATGAAACTGACAGCACCGTCCTAAACGAACGTAACGGTGCAATGTTGGGCCAATATGGCTAACGCTGAAGAAGTGGCGTCAGAATGTAACTGCACACACGTTAAAGGATATGAATACACGCTGCGAGTGTGCAAGTTACAATATGAAGCAATTTAACTATGTGTAGCCATTTAAACGAGGAATTACCCTAGTGACTAAAAAGTCTATCACACTGGAGTGAACAAGTTTGAACAGGATTCACGGCCATGCACCCTGACCTTTCCCACTTGACAGGTTCCCGGGGGTTTTTTTGCAGCTATTAGATGATTTTGCTTACCCATCAAAGAAGTCTATCGACGCATGAGCGATAGACTAATAAGTTAAACGTGAAACAGTCTATCAATTTAATTGTACTTTACTTTGGTTTAAGCCTGGACGCAAGATTTTTTTTCAAGATAGACCAGCACATAGTTGCCTTATGTTGAGGCAGCAATAATTCCTTATTTAGTTACATGCAAGAAACAGTCTGTTGTTAAAGCTCCACTAAGCTAAACGGATAATTAAGTTAGGAGAGCGTCAATATTAGCACGGTGAGTAATTTGCATACAGCTCCGGGCCTTGACAAGTCCCCAGAGTGAATTGTCTTGTGTTTAGTGGTCTATGGTTAGAACACTGTGAAATATACTGGTGAAGTTTCTTTAAAATTGTGACATGCAACAAAAATTCACTGTCGAAGCAATCGATACTTTTAAAGCCATTGTTTTCAATTTGTGTATGTAACGATGTGACAAATATCAGCAATATTAGCAATAGTCGCGGGAGATCCTCATCAGCACATTGGTAAATTGCAGGAAACAGCATGCACAAAGACCGGAAATGACATCATGAGTGACATCACGGTGTCACATGACCATAACAATTGGCCAATGGTATAAAACACGGGGTCCTGGGCATTCCAATTCAGAGGGATCAGAGAGCTTGTAGAGGTAACTCTATCAGAGTGTATTCCTGAATTCTTGGTGGTGCTACAGGTAACTCAATTAGATTTTGCTATTAAATGAACTCATAAATGTACAACAAAGTAATATAAAACTATTTATTAAAAGAGATCACTGGTAAAGTATTATTTCAGCAATATTTATTAAAGTAGAATGCATCAGAGCCACATAATGGCCATTGCTATGCAAGCAACACTTGACTTATATTGTTGAATACTGATTACAGGGTGTTATACACAGAGTTTATTCTGTGCATATCTTCACTTGATGTCCACTTGTTACAATAAAGAAGTCTGATTGCTAAAATCCGGTACGTTTGTCTTGTCACGTTTAAGTCGCACGTCCACGAATCCTGTGCGGAAGCGGTAAAAGAGAGATTAATAGAAGAAACGTTACACACGTATAAACGGGTAGCTTAACCTCTCTATTGAAGTTGACCATTAACCGTTCCTCCCATTAGGATAAACTACATCGTCTCTTTTAACGCAAATTGCCCGCTTGTCTCGCGTGCTCCCTCTGCAGCTATTTTACTATTGTGTGGTAAATTGGGTTCGTTTAAAAAAACTCAACTGGCTAATTACATTGCCATCCGACATGACATCAGCAGTTTTGTTAGTCTATCACGCTTTGCGTTGATAGACTACTGTAGACGGCAAGGTGGTTTTGCTGCAAGCTCAAAAAGTGAGGATGAGGTGTTAGGGATGGAGCCCCCCCAGGTGAGGACGAGGTATGGGGATGAGGTCTGGGGATGGACTCCCCCCCCAGGTGAGGACAAGGTATGGGGATGAGGTCTGGGGATGGACCCCCCAGGTGAGGACAAGGTATGGGGATGAGGTCTGGGGATGGACCCCCCAGGTGAGGATGAGGTGTGGGGATTCTGTTCACTACCAATTTAACTTCATAACATATGAACATAGACTTCATAGAC